>JAVQJG010034912.1:0-27747 GCA_036024015.1 Craterocephalus amniculus
AAAGTTTTGTGAATCAAGTTTTTTTCTGATTTGTTTGGATAAAAAGATGTTACAGAACTTCACTAAAGTTAAGATAAGTACCTACAACATTCAGCCTATATAAATTATAAGAAGCTAAATAACCTTTTCCTCCCTGGATCATCACAGATCTTATAAAGAAATAATTTTAAGATACTGTATGTATTTAAGACAGAGGTGCAGTAATGCTTCTGCCTGCAGTTAGATGAAACATGCAGGTGCGACTCTGCTGTGTTTTCTCTACATCAACCATCTCCCTCATTTACACTGTGCTATAGTCTGGATTTGCCTGGAAGGCTCCATTTAAATCTGACGCTATCTTCAACAAAACTGTTAAGTCCAAGTGTAACCGGGTCCGTGGGCGTTGTGCCGCTGCAGCGCTGAGCGCCTCTGGGATCACGTCTGATATCATCCCCGGTGCTCCCACTCTGAGTTGGAATAAAACCACGGCGCAGCTGGATTACGGTGCACATCCGCGGCAAAATAATTTTAAAAAAGAAAGAAAGAAGGAAAAAAGAACAGCCATTCACCGCGCAAAAGAAATGTGGGGCCAGCGAGAAATGAACGGCAGAGCGCGCGCAGATGAGTGCGCATGCGGCTCCCGCAGCGCATCCTAGAGGTGCAATGTGCAACTGTTTTGGCTCTGAAAATATACTTAATGATGCTGTTTCGAGTGAATTATGGACGCTACCCACTCAGGACACTTGCATGACTTCAGCTGTCACATCTTAAAGTTTTAAAAAAACAAAACAAAAAACAAGCCGTCCCCAAAGCTGTCGCACAAGTGCTATGTAAAAAAAAGATTTGTAGCACAGAAGGTTTTTTTCATAGCACGTGCGACATATATATGTCGCACTCTACAGCCCTGCATATGAAGCATTTCTGTCCAACGACCACTCTTGTTGCAATATGAACACTTGCATCCCTTCCTCCGATCCTAAACCTAAATCCAATAGACCCTGTACTGGTGGCTCCCTACCATCCAGTCTACATAAGCCAGACAGAAAATACATTTACTAAAGTTATTTTAGCTGGCATCAACATAACAACACTATTCCAAGGAACCAATTGAAGGTATTTCTTAAACAGACAATGTTTTCTACATTTCTCCTTGTAGATGTGATACAATGGCAAAATATAAGGAGATCAGAATATCTTGCTTTTTCTTTCTCTGCAGCAGTACTGAAGTGTTTTCAGTCCACTGTGGTCTTTCTACACATCAGAATCACTCATGTCTAAAATCCTTATATCTCATTGAGGTCAATTTGATGTTCAGAGGGAAGATATAATGGATGAACCAAACTTAATTTGTAGTTGTACAAATGACTTTACACAACTATGTGCTGAGATGTGAGTTTCAGTCTCTGCGTCCCTAGTGTGAGCAAACAAAGAGCATCCAAGACCTTGTTTTACGATGAGCTGGTCAAGCACAGCTCCAGCACCCCAGTGACCTTTGAGCTCCCAACAGCTTCAAACAGAGCTCTGCTGTTTGCTTTTTGATAAAATGCACCTCTTTGTATTTGTTTCCCTGAGCCAGCGCCATAACCTGCAATACCCCGGCCATATCTGCTAGTTTGCGGCATGTCTGGGAAAAATAACAAACAGTCTTCTCCATTATTTCCACAAACGGGGAACGAAAGGTCCTCGCCCGCCACCCCCATGAGAGCCTGTATTGATTACAACAATGCTTCAACTCAAGACAAGACCACTCTGGGGTCACAGCTATTTCCATCAGAAAGTTTGCCAGTTTAAATTTACACAGCTCCCTTGTACTCTTCTCCTCTTTCGCCTCCAGTGAGACACACAGGAGAGAGGAGAAATTTTCAGATATCAGAGTGCCAGTTGTGTAACGGAGAAGCTCACCCTTTGCTCTGCTAGTGGGTGTTGTGGAGCTCCAACTATAGGATCCTCCAACTATAAGCTCCCCACTCAAGAGCCCTGATCTGCTTAGACAGGTCAAAGCATCATGAAGAGAGGAGAAGAGGGAACAAGGCACACAGAGAAATGGAGATGGAGAGAGCGACAGTGAGGGACAATTGGAAAAGATGAGACAGTGAGAAGTGATCTGTTTGTTTCCTTTATGCATTTCTCCGAGTTCTACCATGCAGCGGTTTGAGGATTTGAGGGCCACTGTAGCCCCCAGGTCCTCAGATGCCATTAAAACCAGGCTGGTTCTAAGATGGAGAAGGTTTAACAAGGATCCTCATGTGAGAAAAACAACTTAAGTATGTGACTAACTGTGTCTATGTCTGATTGTCTGTTAACCAGTGTCTTTCTGCTGTTTAACAGACGGCTGTAGTACAATGTCAGGAGATAATAAGGCATTCAAGTAGCTGATGCATAGAACAGAGCCAAGGATACAGCAGTTTTAAGGAAATCTGCATATTTCCATTAAGAGCTAAAAGAGTTTAAGAGCTTAAGAGTTTTCAAATTGTCAAAGCAGAGGTACTGTCCCCTCACTATCTACTTTTGCCATTTCCCCAAGAAAAGATTCTGCTAGTCATTCATTTCCAGACTCACTTTATCTTGTTTCGGATCATAGAGAATAGGCGGGGTCTACCCCACCCACCATCAGTCACAAGGTGGAGTACACCCTGGATAGGTCACCAGTCCATCACAAGGCTAGTACAAAGACAAATGAGACAACCATATATATGTCCATTCAATTCTAACATGCATGTGTTCGGCTTAGTAAGAGGAGAGGACTATAACAAAAGACTTGCTGGCTGAAATGATGTAAAAAGTTTGTGAAGATGAATGCCGTCTCTCTAACAATATTTGGAAATACATGGTTTTATTTTGTTGGGTTTTTTTTTGTTGTTGTTTTTTTACTCTGCTTCCTGTGGTGAGTTTCACAATCTGTATGTCTCACTTTAACAGCTTAGGTTGTGTATTTTCCTTTTGTCCTGAAGTGTAGAGTGAGCATTGCCATGTCAGCGGGTGAACCCTTTCCCGCTGTGTGAAGTTTGATTAATACATCCTCAGCCGAGGGTTCAGAGACTAGGGGCCGCCTCTCACACACCCTGCTGTAAAATAATGAGCCTTCAGCAGGAAGGAATAATATACATGGGAGGGGAGAGACTGTTCCTTCGTCTAAGTCCAAGTTGAATATATTCAAATGAAATGAAGAGAGGAGGCAATCCTTACTGATTAGACTTGTCTCAACGAGGGGGATAAGTCTATATATTTCTCATACTATGTATATGTATTTAACTGTCACCTATCTGCACTTACAATCCAACATGGCACTCAACTATTTGCATATATTCTCTATAAATATCCAGACCTTTACCTGTTCCTGCAGTGACTCCAGTCATGTTACAACACAGACAAGCCTTATTGGTCTTATGGGAGCTCAAACACCACAGGGTAACAGCCAATGGCAACAGACTTTACTCATCAAGCTAGTCGAGTTCTCATACATTATAGAGCTGACTATATGATTTACCTAAGCTTGTCAGGAGAGAAAAATTATCAGGCAAATATTCGGTAATAAATTGTAATCCGTGCTGCATATATTTGACTCATGAACCTTGGCATTTTAAAAGTTGGGTTTCATGAAAGTGTCACAGCAAAATGTCTAAAAAGGAAATAACACATAAGGGAAATACCATGAGTAAAACTTTGGGGAAAATGTGTAAAATAGGTCACTGATTTTTATGAGAAGTACTTCATGTTTTGAGGACCTTTTGTTAAAAAGTTGAAGTTGACTAAGGAGTAACAATGCAAAATACTTTGTTATTATCCAGTTACCTCAATTCAATATGCTCAAAGTAGTTAGAGGTGTGGGAATTTATCAGTTCTAATATAAATCTTGGTATGGATGTGCATGACTGCATCAATGCAATGACAGAACATAATCAATAGATTTAGCAGCCTTCAATATGTTGTCATTTTTTTCACTCTCAAAGAAATAATAGTTTTGTCAGTAAATTATATTCATGGTAAACACCAAAGAAAAAGTAGTTACTGTAGCATAACTTTACTTGTTCAGCTCCAATATCTCATCACAAACTTCAGGACAAAAACATTAATAGCCTATAACAAAGTAAAGCCAAGTGAGTAATATTAGCTAGGTCAAATAACAACAGCATGTGATGTCTGGAGTCTGTGGACACCAACTTGTACACAACATTGAGTAGCTAAATACAGGACTGAGGTGGGTTACTTAGGTACAGCTGTAAAGATACTCATGTCTGTTTTTACAAAAATGTTTAAAATTTAGTTGTGTTGGTATACATATAATTTATTTTGTAAATTAAGAATTCAAATATGTCATCACTGTTGGCTGACAGGGGAAAACACCCCTCGTATACAGAAACGCACTGCATACAAACAGAAACTCTAGTTGAAAAAGCTCCAGAATCATGACGTGAAAAAAGAAAAGTCCTGCAACTAGTTTTTCTCCCCACCATCGCCTGAAGCTTGCTCAGAAGACGATCGATAGAAGACTCTGTTCGATGCAGTTGTTGGTTTCCTTACATAGGCTATTTGTTGTTAATTGGCTAGTAAATATGAATGTATGAGAATTAGATTTGCTTAAACTGATCGTCAGTCAAGCGCCTTGAGATGATGGTTATGAATTGTTGCTACACAAATAAAGTTATAAAGTTGAATTGAATAACAAAAACTCCATAAAAAAGGCTGCATATTCACTCAATCCAAGTGCTCGTGCCTCTAGATGCAGCAGTGATTTTTCACCAGAATGAAAAGTACTATCATGGTCCTTTTTTTTGGATCAGCTTTTTAGGCACAACAATTACAAAGAAACTGCACAAGAGTCCAGTACTTGCTGGAACAATGAAAAAAGATGAGTGAAAGTGCAGTAGGGATAAATACCACAACTGCTCCAAAGTTTTTTGTACCGATATTTATTTTTTTGTGCTCTTGTTTTTTTGTGTTTTTTGTTATTACACTTTGTTTTCCTGACACATCACTAATGGTACTTGTGTTAACACCAAGTTTGGGTCAACGTATGACAGTAAAACACATTTATTGTTAAAGATCTCAAGAGTTTTATAGAGCAAGAGTTTCCTTCAAAATATCTAAGGATCTAAGACAAGTAAAGTCTCTAATCCAATCTGGTTTAACTAAAGGTTAAAAATACCTTTTTTTAAAAATCTATTTATGACTTAATCCATTGTATACTCATTCCACGGTTATGTGTCCCTCATATTGCATCTCTGCCCTCTGTTCTCCTCTAAGTTGATGTTTTTATATTCACCGCACCAAACTTATCCACCCACATATACTGTACAGATCTCTGTCTCACTTTGCAGTAAGGGAAGCGGCTGGCATGGGGGCACAGAGACCGACAGTGGTGCATCAGGCTGACAAACAGAACTGATGTGCAGGGCTGAAAGCCGGCAATCTGGCAGGTTGAGCATTCACTCTCCTTTGCCCCCCACTAGCCCCTAGCTCGCCCCTGCTGCTCTGCACCATGCCCCAGCACTACCATCCCAGTGGCTGGTGGCCCATTGCTTTGCTCCCCCATAAAAATAGCCCATCCCATTATTCATCTGCCTCCCTGGAGGCCACAAGGTCTCCAGCATCATTACCAGGACTAAGGATCTGACTCTGCCGCTACCACTTGGCACTCCCCTTCCTCTCCCCTCACTCCTCTTCCCTAATTATAGGTCAAGCACTCTTTTTGTAAATTATAACCCTTTGTTGTTATCAAAAAACACAAAACAAAAAAGAAAGATGCCCTGGAATGTAGCAGAGCAAGAAAGACGACAAAAGGTATACGGCAAAAGAGAGGAGTAGTGTAAAAATAAGAAAAGGGGAGATTTTTCAATTACAAAACCAAGCTAATTTGGTATGACCAGCTACTGTCATGCATGGTGACGGAGCTCCATTATGCAGTCATTTGAGCTCTTTCAAATTAGTTATGTTAATGTCCTGCGTGTGAATGTAACACTTGGATGGGACAAGATTTCAGCAATTAATTTCTACAGTCAGCAGAGAGACAAGCAAATTTATTTTCCCCCTCTCAGGGAATTGGTGGTGGAGGGAGCGAGGAGGGGAGAGAGCATTCTGGAGCAGGGAACAAGCTAAACACAAGACCTAAATAAAGCCTGAACAATGGGAGCCAATGCCTCCTCATTCATTCAATTGACAATGTTTTGCAGCTTAAACCTGTTTTATTAATTATGTTTGACATTTCCTTAATTAGTTTCATTTACACCAAATCAATCCCTGCTGCTGTACAGCGTCATTTATCATTTTAAAAAATTTGCATAGCCTGTGCTGACTTTTTCTACTTAATTATACATTAAAAGTGTCAGTCGCGCTTGCTGCCTGGCATTATCTGAGGCAGAAAGGTTTGTGGCTGGACGGGGGTGGCATTAATCATCAGGCGGGAGCGGGCAAGGGGTGCTCCCGGTCGCCAGCGGGAGAGCCGAGCAGGGCTTCTCATTTTCTAAGCTTGATGCTTCCGGGCTCACGGTGACCTCTATGACCCACAGGGAGAGGCAGACAAATCAACGACCTCCAGCCCCAAAAACAACCACATCTTGTTTACAAATCACATTGATGAGAAGGAGGGCAAATAACCCCTCGAAGAGAAACAAAACCTCGGGAGGATTGAAAAATGTAAGTTGAGGAGACAATTGCTCAAACACAGGCGTACATCTTTAGACTATGCACATCCCCTTCATCCGTCATGCAACATTTGAAACCCTTGGTATATTAAAAATTTAATGAAAGTTTGTCTACATTTGCAAGTGTTTAGTGTTTTTTTTCGTTTGTTTTCGGAAAAAAAGGAGAAAAAAAGCAGGACAGAAATTTAACGGCAAAAATCCCTGAAATAATGCCAGGTCTTGTTCCAATGCAAAAATCAATAGAAACAGGTAAATGTATTCAGCTGTAAGTCCAACAGAAGCCCAGCTGGGTGAGTCTACTGGCTTAGTGTGGCTATTACTTTCCTTTAAGCAACTTTGTGAACACATAGTGAACTGACAGCTCAAATACCTGGCAAGCTCACTCCTGAGTAAATCTTCAGAGTGTTGAGGTGAACATGGCTTTACAAATCACCCATTCAGGAACCGAGAGAGAAATTGGCAGGTAGGCAGAGCCGTGGTGTCAGGAGTGAAAATTACTCTGAAATGCGGGGCACAGCGAGAGGCTGAGTGAGTGAGTCTCTGGATGGTGAAAGCTATGGGTGTCACTGTGCGCTATGTTCACATGGGAAATCAAACAAGTGTTTTTTTGGAGGTGAGTCAACACTTTTGGCCTTTAGAAAATGAAAATATTTGATGTCTGTTTGAATTCAGAATGGCCTCAGGTATGGCCACATATGGTACTTGCTCACACATTACTATCAGCAGCAGAATACCAGTCTTTGTTGCTGCTTTAATGATCTTTTTTTTTCAGGGAAAAAATACCGCTGAATAAGATGTATCAAGATGTCAGAGGACCATGGGTTTGCTTAGAGCAGCTTCAAGGGCAACACAAAAGAGACGCAGACAACAAAGAACCTGATGAAGTGTCTAATGCTCTGGTATGTCCCAGTAGAAGATGCAGAGGGGCGGCCAGAGGCGGCTACATCTGCATGCCTCACTGCCCCAACCTGGCCCCAGCTAAAGTGCTAACTATCCTCGCCGGGTCATTAGATTAAGAAATGCAAAACAACAGGCAATTCCTTAGACTGCAACAGGCCAAATCAATATTGGAAGAGATATTAAAAAAAACTGAAAAAGTTATCCTTGCTAACAGACATGGGAATACTTCCGAATGAATTCCTAAAATGTGGGGGATGGCGAATCAAACATCATTATCCGAGAGCGTTCCTAATCAGCATATTAATGGTAGCACATTGGCTGCGAAAGTTTTTATTATTTCACAGAAAAGTAGCTGAAATAAGCCACTAACTCTCCTCGCTCATGAAAATATTATAATTTATTATAAGTGATTACTATGAAAACTCAAACTTTCCTTTCTCTGTAGCCCCCCTCAGAAAATAAAAAAAATCACAATCAATTCCCCGACGAAAAGTACCCCTTTAAATGCAAAACATTTCTAGTATCAAGGGTTATGCTTTCTTTCAGGATATATGAAAACCCCTTTGAAAAAATATGATTAATGAATTCATGGGCCTAAAACTCTGGGGTAGTTTTTACGTTGACAAAAAAAAAACGGAAGGAGGGGAGGAGAAAAATCACCTATTTGGATCGCATACTCCATTACTCTTGTGTTGTGTCTCCACTTTTCATAATGACGAGGATAAGTGTCCTGCTCCAAATGCTTATCCGCTGACAATAGAAGCAGACATTACTTGGTTAAAAGCTCAGGGTCCTGTGGGTAAAGAGGCCCAGAGAATAAAGAGTATCCGTCATGGCTAACGAGCTATAAGGTTAGCACATTGCCTTTATAAATCACTAGATCTTGCTGTTTATTTAAATTCATTGGTGCCTCATTATAACTGAGCTATGCACCTTTAGGTCCGAGTTGATTAGGAGTGCCATAGCTCAAAATGGCTTTTAATTCAGTGAAACGTAGCTCTGACCTTGGTGCCGTAACCCTGACTAAAACACGCAGCGACTCCCACATTAATAATGATGCTACCTTTACTGGGCCGCAGAGCTGTGCCGTTGCTACTTAAAATATGTATTATTAGTTACCAGCGACGGCACATTTATCACACCAAATTACCCTTCGGTGTAAAACTGCTTAATTCTGGGTCCCTGTACCCCTCTGCACTATTACCTGCTCTTTAGAAAGGACTGGAATTAAATGTGGAGATGAAATGTCAGGGTAATGGGGAAGAGGATGCGGGTCGATGGGATGTACACTTGATCATTCCCTTGTGGCCTTCTCCACAAGCGATATACTGAACGTCTCTTACTCATATACAGGAAGTTATTGCGCCTTGCTTTGCAGACCTTTAAGGATGTAAATTAGAGGTATTACATTGGAATATACTTTTACACTGTTCATCAAAATTCCATACAAAACATTACCTGCCCCATGTGAGCTTAAATAAGAAATTTATATTCGGGGTATCAAGATGACATGAAAAAGTTAGCTCGTAAACTGAAAATATGGATGTGCAAAGAAAACTGAAGTAACCCTAAACTTTATTCACTATGATGTTTTCGCAGAGCAAAGTCCAACTGATGTGAGTGAATAAATATTGCATAAAAAGCAGCTTTACATGCCTGCATCTCACTTTGTTCGCCTGGGTGAGAAACAGAGAGAAAACCAGCCTGCAGCCACTCTGTACACCAGAAACTGATTACTTTGACCAATCAGCTAAATGATAAGATCAATTAGGCTCTCTGAAGTGGACATCAACATCATCCTGCTACAGCTTCAAGACTTGTGGGACATAGCCCATCAGAGCCGCTTCATTAGTTTTCTGGACTCTACCCAAAACTATGCCACAAAAGACAAAGACAGAAGGTTAGAGAGATAGTTGGAAAAGGAAGAGCAAAAATGTAGAAAACTAAACTTTAATAAATGAATTAGGTCCATTTTTATAGTAAAGCACCTCTGGGAACAATTGTGTGTATGTGGCACAACATCTCAATACCATGTACAAACAATAACTAACACATAAGCGGGAGTGTTATCCATATAATCCATTGTTATGAGACCAGTGGGAATGCTATGGTATTCAGAATTTCTTCTCTCTGAGGATGGCATCAAACAGTCCAGTAATAATTTAGATTGCCAGGGACAACACTTAGTGGGGCTTTATAGAGGAACACAGACAGCACTGGCATGAACACATTTTTCATATCAAACATAGCCACGCAGTACATAGATATACTGTATGCACAATACATTAATAGCTCCTGCTCATCTGAACAAATGGCAAGGCTGAAGCAGCCAGGGAAAAGAGATATTACACGCATTCTATCAGATGTCGAATCAATTAGTCACGACCATCTTCCAAAGTCAGAAATAACCACTCGTCCTCCCGTCTCTAGGGAGCCAGGGATAGGCCTGGGCAACAGAGGAGAGATGGGCAAGGATCCAGGGACTCAAAGGGGGTGTAAAAGGAGTAAATGAGAGAAAAAGAGGAATAAGGGGGATAAATAATGCTGTCTGTCTTACACTGCGCAGACTTGCATCTCTATTTTCACAAGATTTCCATACAAACGCACAATTCTGCACTCTCAGCGGAAGTACTTTGCATATGAGAGAGAACTCATTTTGCTCACTGAAAACATTCCAGTCATTAACATGTGATGACATTATCTTCCTAATAGTACTAAAGAGGGTCTCCTTTATAATGTATACAACAGAACTGTAACACAGGCTCGAACCCTTGTTGACAATATCACGGTGGTGTTCAATGGGATGCTGTTTGGCTCACTACAAAGCCTTTAATCTTTTAATCTGAAGCATAAAGCAAGTACATACAGCAGAGAGATCATGTGACCACATTGCTAAAAGGTAAAGAGACATGATTAGTCTGCATAAAGGGAAACCCAATGGAAATCCTTTTGCTGCAGGCTAAAAATAATTTAATCTGTCATGTAGATGAGCAAATAGCGCTCTTACACCTGAATAGCAACCATTTTTATTGGACTTGAGAAGTCAGTTGCGGATAAATCTGTTTTTCTTCATCTCTGCTGATATAGAGAGGAGACACTTTTGTGTCTGCTAAGATTTTCTTCTCTTTGGTAATCTCTGTAGAGCACTAGATTTGTGCAGTTTGTGTGCAGGCTGAATTAGATACCGATGTTTTAAAGGGGGGCCAAAATGTATTATCTGAAATATTTACAGAACAGATGTGTTGTTTACTATTAGTTTTATGATTATGGTTGAAAAATAGCACATTTCTGCTGCAGAATCAGTTACTATAGACGCAGTAAGACTGAATAACAAGACAATGATTTGTGATCATTAAAGATAATTAAAGCAATCTTGTTTCTGAATTGCAGCCTTTTTGTTTTGTTTTGGGTTGGGGAATTTAGAAGCTGTATCAAGGCTCCATATTTTCACAGAGCTGGGAAATGGAGAGTGCCACAAGTAAAATTATTCAAAGTCTCTTTCAAAGTTCCAGTGGTGAAATTTGTTTAATAAGGCAGAGGCAGAAGATCCCCACCGAGCACAGCACTAACCAACCCTTTGGGTGTAAATGCTGTTGGTTGCACATGTCCTCAACCCCTAGAGGCTGTGAGAAAAATATTGGAGAAAAACTAGATGGAGCAAGACAGGAGACTATGTTGAACCCAAAACTGCTGCCGAGGAGGCCGCAGACATCCCTCAATCCCCTCTGATTTCATTATTTTTTCTTATATTGCACCAACTACTTCTTGTTGGTAGGGGTTGGCAGTGGAGTATTGACTATAGGCATCAAAAAGCTGTGGTCCCCGCTCTGAATCCGCCACATTATATGGCATGTGTTTGTGCCCTAGGGATCGCAGCGCCTCAGCCTGTGTTTGGGGTACTTTGTCAGATGACTCAGTGCGTGTGATTTATGAGCTCTGGAAAGGTTGCATTTCCAGCATGCATGGACGTCTGCATGGTAAATGGAGAAATTCTGAATTTATTAACATACAATGAATGATGATTAATGTTTTGGTATAGATCATGCTCTCCTTTTAGATGTCTCGGTGTTGGGGTGATAGATGCAGTAATAAAAGGATATGTATGTACTCAAAAGCACATTGCAGCAGCATTGAGCCCATGACTCTTATACACGTTATTTGTGGACCTGCGTAACCACGGTATGGTAAGGTGTGATAGTGTTTCTGAACTCTGTGAACTTTAAGAACAAAAGGTCTCGTGCATGCCCTATCCTCTATGCAAAGTAAAGTGTTAAGATAAAGCACCTTGCATCTCACATAGTAAATGAGAAAATGTATAAATTAAAAAGACCCACAGACAAAAAAAAAGTGAGCAAAAGAATGCAATTTAGACCGGTATCAGGACACATTTAGAGATCCATTCATCAAAATCCCCTCCATTATTAACTTTTGTATTCTACAACACATCTTGTGTCTCCTTCATCAGGTTTTTCAATATCTTCTCAAATACATTACTGCCAGTGTCGAGTGGGTATGTTCACCCTAGGCCAATTACTGCAGTGAACCGTAAAGGTAAGCAGTGCTGGGAAGGGCTTTGTCACATATTTGCTTTTGAGTCCTAGCCAGGCCGTCACAGTGGTAGACTGGGGTGTGGGGGTGGGGGGTACAGGGAATGTCAGACATCTTTTTAATCACAATGACAACAGATGAATCAATATGCAGAGGCATGTTTCTGACAGGTTTTTGGGAATACATCTATATAAGTCAATGTGAGTCTACCCACATGTTTGCATCCCAGAATGGTGAATCAAGGTTGACTTCTACTTATGCAGTGACCTTATCATTTCACCCCTAGAATGAGGTTGAATATTGCCCTATGCTTGCATGTGAGGGGGAAGAAGAGATGGGCAGCTAGGTGATCATTCCATTGTGTAGCTTAAAAAAATAAAGTGTGCTCATGCATATTTTGATGTAGCTGCAAATAAGATCACTTGGCTATGACAGTGTGTGAGGTGTGGTGTGCGTGGCTATTCTGTGTTTACATGCGCAAGTATTCATGCAAGTACAGAAACAGTGCGAATGTGTGCGTGTGTGTGTGTGTGCGCGAGCACATGCTTGTGGGATAACTTCATATATATGTGGTTGCTGTCAGAAGAAGCTGACTGGTGATGAGGGATGGAGAGAATCAGAAACACATTGGGCTGGGAATGGGGTGTGAGCCGCAGGGTCGCCCTGGCACAAAACACAACTGCCTTTCACATCATTACCCTCATTCCCCTAATGCGCACAACACTTAGAGCTACAAACAGGCTTGACTCCAGAACACACATACCCACACAAATCTACAGAGCTGTGCTCACACAGGGGCCCCCACAAAGATGTACAAACTTTTAAGTGCATACAAATGCCCACACACCAGCAAGAAAAAAAAAACAAAAAAACAACTGCTTTCTTTATCGTGATGAAAAAAAAACTCTTACCTAGAAAAGTAACAGAAACTCTTTATTACTAATAACTAGAAAATTCTTCCTGTAACAAGGTAGATTCCACAATTTTGATATCAAACCATAAAAACAAGTTGCTCTATGACTTTAATGAATAATGGAAAATATGAACGTTGTGATTCCCTGTATCTAAAATGAAACAAAATATGGCTATTTTCGACACAACTGAGCCCCAGTTAGGAAAAAAAATGTTCCTATTCAACCACAGGACCCCAATAAAGATTGCAATAGTTTCACACTGTAATGGATGCTTTCCTCCCTTCTTGCTGCATGAGAGGTTTTAAGGATGGTGGGATCGGGGAGAAAAGATAAAGGGAACAAAGTGTAAGATACGATGCAGAAGAGTGGAGGAGAGAGGTAAGCCAAGCACAAAATAACTTCAATCTAACATCCTCTCAGTGGGGTGGTAGGAGGCAAATAGCAATCCGACCAATGCCGTGTACTCAAGGGGTCCCCCCCCCCCCACCTCTCACTGACCCATAAAGAAGGGGATCATGGGAGAAAAGGGATGAGACAAACCCACTTCAATTAAGGCACGGCGACGTCTCGTCAGTACCGCAGATGAGGTGTCAGAAAGTTCAGCCGCAGACAGATCACAGAGAAAAAAGGGAAAAAAAAAACAGTTCCCCGCTCAGCACAGTCACGGTCCTGAACCTTTTCCTCTATTACCGTATTATATGACTTGACTTCTCTTGGCCTTTATAACATCCAAATTTTGGAGGATTTTCCAGACAGGTCAGCGTGGTGTGGACCTCAGCAGAACCCCCTGTCTCTTCTCCCAGGGTTTTAGATTCCATGACAGAAAAACGTCTTATCAAATTTTATGCATTAGTTGTGTGCTGCTTCAACACACCTGCAAATGACATTTAAAGGTCAAAACAACATGTAAAGGTAAAGGCTCTCATATTAGATTTGCTGGGGCAAAAGCTGAGAATCAAATCAGAGGAAATTTAGAGGAAAGGAATAATAAAAAAATAAAAACCTGCAGTTTACAGTCTTCATAACACCTCAGAAAATCACACTGTGATAAAAGAAAGACAAAGCGGTTATTTCCATAATGCATCAAACCATCCAAGATCCTCCGTTTCAATAGAAGGAAAATGCATCCTTTAAATGTGACCGTGGGGGGAGCATAAGGGGAGTGGATACACCAGTAGACTCATATTTACAAGGACAGTGTCCTCTGCCAAGGCTTTTGAGGAGATATCTCTCTCTGTGATTAGACTGACATTACCATAATATAGGCTTTGTCACCTCATGAGCCAATTGCTAAGAAAAAGTGCCATCCTTTCCTCTTTTCCCATGGAGGCGTCAAGCAGGCATCCTAAGGTACAGAAGCTGCTTTCTGCTGTCTGTTCACCCGGTTAACCCCACCCCACCCTTTCTACCAAGCTCTGTTTGGGAGATACAAGCTGGATTTGGCTTGCATCCTTGCCTTTTCCCCGATACTGCATGGCTGCCGGGTGTCAGAGCGCCAACTCTTCCAGCCCAGCTGCACTGATTAGCGCAGGCAGATTATTAGCCCGGCATCTCCTGGAAGCGCTGTGTACTTCTTTTCTTTACCCTTTTTCTTGTTTCACTTTCAAAACACTGTCACACAGTTTTCTTTATATGCTTAATCGAAACACACAAAAAAGACAAAAGTGAAGAACAGATTGAAAAAGTAAACAATTAGCCTCACACATATACAACCAAAATACGCAGAGTGAGGTGACACTAATGTGTTTTTACTGCTTGTGGATACATCAGCAAAAAGTGATTCATCAGCACTGTGAAAAGAGCTCTCTCATCTTTCATTCCTTGTCTCTCCCTCTCCGTCCCCCTTCCCCACCTCCTCTAGTTTCCAGCACCTGTCCTGATGCCAAGATTTCACCTCCTAAACCCTAGGATGTGGACATCCCACTTTCAAACTTGTGCAATGCCTTATCTGTACCCCACACACCAACACCCAGCATATGAGGCATCCTTCTCTCTTTGTGCCAGAAAGATGCCGGCATTGCTCTCCCTCACGCTCTCCCTTTCACCCAATTCTCCATCATGTTCTTTTCTCTTTCTCTCTTTCTCCCTCTAGAGCTTTGCATTTGAAATTGAACAGACACACAGCCAATTTATCATAGGCTGACACGTGTCATGTCCAAGGCCTAACCACAGGGACTTACAGTAGGCATTGCATTTATCCCCTTTGTTGTCAGCAAGGACCAAGACAACACCAGAAGCTATTAAAAGGGGGTAGACAAGGAGAAAGAGAAAATAGGTGGAGAATGAAAGAGATGAAAATATACCATTAAACATCAACCGTACTCTGCTGAAAGGTTACAGACCCCAGCAAGGTTGAAGCCAGCACATTTTCCTAACAAACAAGCAAAAATGTGGTGATGCAAGGCGTGAGATGAGTTAGGTGGAGAGTTAACACAATATGGGATCTGACCTTTGTTCTCAAGGTTACACTGCAGTTTAAATTCTAATATTACCTCATGCAACTTATATGATGAAAAGAAAACTTCAGTCCAATGAAAAAAATTGTTCAATGAAACTGGGAAAATATTCCAGAATTATCTTAAATACACAGAGAAGACTCAAAAGGTCCACCCCCAGTTTCTAGGCTGCCATTCAAATGCTTTCTTTCAAAGCTGCAATAAAGAGCAGGAGATACTTAAAAGTAATCATTCCTGAAACCTGAAAGGGGACAAAACTCTTAATGTGCATCATATAAAATCCTTTCAGTTTAATCACCTTATCTCTGTATTATCGCTCCCCTCTTTGAATGTTTTTTTCTTTTTAAATAACACGTCTTTATCGTAATACTATGTGGAAAAGGCAAGAAGATGACCCTGCCTGATAATACTGTCACTACAAAGAATGTATATATTCTCCTTATGCAGACAGGTGGAAACGATAACGAGAACGGGGATAGAGGCTAATGAGATGAGGAAGGAGTGTGTCTTCTAAAGTTGTGAACCACAAGGTTATTAATTGGCATCTCACACATCCATAGAGTTCAATTCATTCCACTTTGATACTATTTTACTCAGCATGAATGATGAATATGCTCTCTACAGGAAATTCATATTCAAGCTAAAACCTATCAAAGAGTTTACCACAACAGTCAAAGTAACTTGAAAACAAAAGAGCCATCATGAAGCTCCTCTCATATTACTACATGTAAACATTCACTCTGTACCAGTCCACCAGACCAATGGGATAGCTCACTTGAAAGCTGCTGAAATTGTTCATTACCTAGCAGTTAAGGGACCTTTATCAAGCTGGCTTTGGATGCCAGGTTGGCTATTCCAGTAATTAATAAGTGGTTATGCATGCAAGACAATTAATGGAAGGTCAAGCGTTTGAGTGCTACACTTTTTCTAGATAAAACTAGATACATAACACAAAATTTGAAATTCCACAGCGTCAAAGATAAGAAACAAATCACTCCTGTGGTGAAAGTAAGATCCATCCACTGGTTTCTGTTCTAGATCTGGAGAAAAATGAGCAGGATAAGGCTGTATTGCAAATTAATTTGACAGATGAGCGTATAAGACGCTGAAAAAAAACTGGAATCTCTCCATTTAATAAGGATGTGCACACAAAGGCTTTCATATTTAACTACATTTAGAATTATTGCTCAATAACACCTGGCCCTGAACAGCCAGGTCATACTGGCTTAAGAGAAGAGGTGATACCTGACTACACATCCCAAGCTATGTCTTGCTATACGCTATTGAATTATTCTGCTATCACAGCCCAGTATATTTACCCTATTTTTTACTTTCATAGCATAAAGTCTGATGTTGACTGCTATTAAATTTCCCCTGAGGGCGCACTGCTTCACTCACATGCTCCTATCAAATGAGCCAACAAAGCATATCAGTGCGTCGTGTCTGTGAAACACTGCATCACCTTTGTTCACCCCTCATCAACCCGCCGCCCCCATGCTATTACCTCAGGACTATTCCCTATTCCCTGCTTAACCCTTGTCTACAGGACTGGTGTCACACAGAGCACCACTCTACTGCTCTCCATATTCCACAGTCTCTCACCTCTGCTGACATCTAACACTCGCTTGTCGCCTCTGACATGCACACATGCATACAAACGCCTCTGAAGCACAGCCACATACACTAATCGCATGAAAAGACAAAAGTATGACGGCAAACATGCGCACATAGACTGCAAATTAGCTAAACACAATGGCAAATGCACACATGGATGATAAGCCATTGGAGGGTTTGATGTCTCCAGATCTTTGCCCTTCATAATAACAGCAGCACTTGTTATTCCTACTGAACTCTGCCCCCATCGTACTCCCCCAACACATACCAATGCACACACACATAATCACTGGAACAGTGATGATTGAGTTAACGTTAGTGGTGGCAGGAGAAAGTGGCACTGAAAAAGTCACCTTTGGGACCGGTGAAGTTTGATTTGATGGCTTTCGTTGTTAATTAGGGTTTGGAGGTGACTCCTGAAATGAAAATGTTCAAAAAAAGATGTGCCTATTTCCACATCCCTTCCAACTCCACCTTCCAAAACATGTGACCCATATACAGGAGTACCAAATGGAAAAAAAAGTAGAACAATCAAGTCATTTGAAGTTATAGGCCACTCTGCCTCTGTGTGTTTCTGCCAATGAAGGCAGGGCAGCTCAGTCAAACCAATCATGTGAAATTGGCTAAACTTGTATGTGAACAAAGTCAGCAACAAATAAGAGAACAAAGACAAGAATGTCTCCTCTTTAATTAATCACGTATATTTGTTGAAGCGTATCAGTATTCATTTCATCAAACACTGTCCTCTGTTGGTCTGGAAGAATTTTGCATGTGCAAAAAATCTCCACGATCTTTCCAGATTTCTGCCTTTGCAATGCAGTATGGTTATGAGTTCAGAGGAAAAAATACCAAAAGATAAGACAGGAAGATAGACAGTTTGGTTTTTTGGGGTGGTTTTTTGTTTGTTTTTGTGGGTTTTTTTAAAAAGAGAGAAGAAGAAAATACAAAAGATGAACACTTCTCAACTCTGATTTTGCATCACAGCTTAACGGTCAGCAAATACACCCTATGTCTTTCAAAGTCCCCTGTTGCAAGGCTCTTTTACTGCAACGTTAGACTTATAAAACATAAACAGCGCACAGTGACCCAGCTATTTCTGATTTACTGTGTACGTGCGTCCTCCATTTTATTTTACAGTTAGCTGGCATGCTGCTGTAGAAGCGCACTGCAAAAAGCCCCAAGGTCAGGCTGCACAGCCACTGAGATGAGCTTCATATATAACAACGCATACACTTGTTCTTTCCTTATAATGCCCATCCAGCATCAGTACTCATTTTATTCTCTCTCACTTTTACTGCAGGTTGGTTCCACCAAATACCATTTTCCCTTTTTCAGCAGTCTTCTTTTTCTTTTGCTCTTGCTGCAAGTTCTCTTTAGTTTCCCATTTCTGTAACTGCTGCTCTTACTTTAGCTAGAGAATCTAGCAACTTGTATCTACCTTAAGCATTGATGGAGAAAATTATAGATATTGTGTGGAATAAAAACAAGTCAAATAAAATTTTCTAAAATTTTTGCCCACACTATTAAATAATACAAGTTAGGGTGGTGGGGTGACAAAAAAAGGAAAATATACAAGTGGATAATCTGTTAGAAGGCATACATGAAGTATGTGAAAGAAAAGTGGGGGCTATTTGGAGGTGGGGGAACACTAACATTGTGCTGACAGCATGTAGAGCAGTCACCAGATATCTTTAATCAGTGAAATGTATTTCCCTCCTGCTCTGCCCGGGAATTGTTCAGCGGTCAGACCTGCTGGGGCGACACAAATGAATCTTAGCGGAGGTGAGGACAAAGACGCACGTAAGGTTATGGCATGTAGATGATTGGATCTCCGCCGGTTTCTAAGGCAGCTGCCATGTCCCACAGAGCAGGTGTCACTACCAGATGATGGGGACAGGGCATCCACTCCCCGTCCACGCCCCTGAACTGTGACACTACTGATGCAGAAAGCTTGTTTGCTTGCAAGGGGGCAGATTACCTGCATATTAGGAGACAGAAAAAATATGCAAAACAAAAGCCATCTATAAACGCTATCAGTGGTTATTAAAAAATGTAAAAAAAATAAAATAAATAAAAATGGGCAGATTCAATATAAAGAGGAGTTTTTCCCGTGTCTTCTTTGTTTTTTTTTAATTAATTGCAATTTCTTACAATTCTTACTGGCAAACTTTGCTCCTATTGTTCATCATTTTCACAGTGGTTTTAAATCTTTTAAATTCCAGCAATGTTTTTAACAAATATTTACAAATTGTGTACTTCTGCTTCATACATAAAGTATGCTTACTGTATTCATTTGGGAAACCTGTGCAATCTGATAATCGGTACATTAATGCCCATGGTATTAGGTTTTTTAAATGCTTTATGCAGTTTTTATTCTTATTCCTTTTTTAAATAAAGTCAACCTTCACTTACTCTGTGTGATTATTAAGCCCTCTGAAGAAGGCAGAGTGAGTTATGCTCGGCTTCACGCGGTTAACCAATCAGAGTCGATCGAGTGTGGGCAGAGGCAGTCAAGGGGTGTGGCTTATGATGCCCCATGACCTAAGCCCCTGAAGGAGCCCTGCTCACACTGATGTCGAGTCTACCCTCCTCAGCATACATCTATTTACTGTCAATTAGGAGAATTGCAAGAAAAGCAAAAAAAAAATAATTACTGAACAGAACAGAATGTTCTACAAAAATTTTGTAGAGCAATTGTTGACATGGTTTTGGTACTAAGTTAGATTTTTCTTTTTAAAGTGAAGAGCATAAAACTAAAAAGACTAAATAAAAAGGCCAAAGCACCAGGTGTGGAATTGTGGGTTACAAACACTGGCTGAGCAGGAGAGGATGGGTGAATGGAGATGAGGATAAGGTATGTCTGTGACTGAAAGACAGAAGACAAAGCGAGAACGATTTGGTGATTGTGTGCTGAGGCAAGAATGTTCCTAATGGGATACAGGTGACAACATGCTGACCAGAGCCACTGAACAATGATTACTCAGGGAACCGGAGGTCTACACATGAATGCGTCTGTGTATGTGAAACTCTACCAGAGATTGAGATAAAGAGATGTTAAAGCTCTAAGACAAACAGGTAAAGTTTACAAATGAAAGGAACTTTACCTTTAATTCCACATTGGAGTAAAATTGCATGCTTTCAATAAATGCTGAGTGGTATGAAGCTAACAACAACATTGTTTTGTAGTGTATGGAGTAGGGGATTACATAAAAAGTTTTATGCAAAATAAAGCACTGCAACAAATGATAATGCCCATACGGAACCGAGATTTCAGCATCAATGAATCACTGTAGCACAAAGACACAGGACGGTGGGTTGTGGCAACTTCTCCCGGCTGCCAATAGCAGCCGACAGACTAAACACCTTGAAAACTGTGCAAGAGCATACTTAAAAATCTTGGTGCAGTTTTATTTTATAGATGATCAAAAAAAATACTGATTTAATACCAATTACTATGTCATTCAATACCATAGCATTTTTACTAAAGTTATTTAGTAATAACTAATAAAGTTAACTTCCCTTATTTTACCAATACTCATTTATTGGCTTATCTTAATACAATCAATTGTTTAATTAAAAATACCTTCAGATGATTTTAATTTTGGACATAATGTTTTATTTGTATCATACTGAACTTGTATTTAACATTATCATAGAGAAACTTGTGAGTGGTGAACAATTAGTTAAATATCAATAAATATCGAATTAAGTATTTTAAACCATGTATTCTGGAAAAAAATTTTACTTGTTTGAAAATAATAATTTCCTTTAATCATAAATTGATGTAAAAAATTTAGATTTTTTTTTTTACTTGTAAGACAAGGTAAGGTTTAAACTGGAAATCTAAAAATATTCATGGCAATCTGTACTGCCTTTACCAAATTAAATGAAATAAAAGAAAATCCATTTTGAAGTTTAATCTGATTGAGTAATTGTTCACTTTTATTTTTCTGCAACTGATGAGAATGGGAACTATAATTACCATTGATAACAGATGATTGTTTTCATTTGCATTCTTTTGTGTCTTCCTTGACCCCTGCCTTCTTCATCAGTCATTTCTTCAAAACTGAAAATAATTCAGTTAATCTTAAACCAAAGTAAATTTATGTAGTATGTCAGAGTCATTTTGGAGTTATCCTTGAAGGGTTGTCAAATTTAATTAAAATATTTTGAAGGTAAATTTTAAATCCACTCATTCACCTGTATTATGGTTTAAAAAGCACATTCTTTATCAGAGCATAGTTTCCCTTTCAGTGGAAATAGAGCATTGTGTGGAACATTGGTGCCCCCTAGTGTTAATTATGACCTTTTGATTAGAACGAGACCGACTGTAAAATTATCTCCAATCAATACTCACAAAAAAGAAAACACATTCTTTAGCATACACCTTCACATAATCAGTATTTTCGTTGTCATTGTGTTAATTTCATTTTTAATCTATAAATGAATTGGGAAAAAATGAATTCTATAGAAAATTCATTTAAGCATTTTTTTTCATATAAATTGCAGTAGAGTAGTAAAATCTTTAAAATGAACTTAGTATCACTTTACTGACACATGAAAATATCAAATGTGTTTTAAACCGTTAATACAATTATCTTAATTTTTTGTTTTGTTTTTTAAGGTGAATTATAACAGCAGCTTTCTTTACATTTGCACCATCATAAACAGTATAATGCAAAACTAACCAAAAATGGAAATAGAAACTTAGGCCCAGAGAATTGAACCCTATCTTTCTGTTAGTGTGTTTTTATACATTGCATTCACATTAGCCGTTGTTGTAGGAGTCTCTCTTACCATTTTACAGAGGGTGTAAACTTATGCCAGCTGACAGTCACACAGTACAGTACTGCACGGTAACAAGTTATAATTGTGAATATTCCTGATACCCTTTGTTTGCATTCTTCATTAGGTGGAAGGAATGAAAACTTTCCACAAAATAGTTTTCTAAGACTTACATCTGTGATTTCATTTTTAAAAGAACGCCCTGAAATCTGTACTTGAGTTTGTATCCTTTTAGGTACTATTGAGTAACACATGGCCTTCAAAAAAACCAAAATGTGTAGTCCCAACAAATACAACCAGGGTTTTGATGTGCATAACTGTGACCATTTTTCATGCGCTTGCCATAGCCCTCCCCCCACCACCCCCTCACTGCACCGCTGCCTGAGCGGGACTGCATCTTGAACTTATACCCTCAACTCTTCTCTCATCTTGGAGCTTTGGAAATTAAGTTATTCTCATCTGGCAAGCCTCCCTCTCCTCAATCCCCTTGATCACAAAGAAGCCGTCAAGCTAGAGATATGAAAGCACCCCACAACAACCCCAAACCCCCGTCCAATAAGCATGCCATGTTTCTTATGCAAATGCCAAAGTGAAGCACTTACAAGAGGACTTTTAAAAAGTATGGAGACCCCGTCAATACAGCGGGGTATTATAACACTTACTCGCTAATTTCTATGGGTCAGCTGTGGAGAAATAGAGCTGTCAATCATTTTCACATGTAGCAGAATTTGTCTGTCTACAAACAGGGCTACTTTTACGTTGCTATGGAGACTAATCCGAGTCCACATCTCCCCCATGCTCCAAATCCACATTCTGCAAGTTGACACAGTCAGGCAGTTTCTGAATCTACCTGATCACACATTTAGCTAGAGGCTGGTGGAGACACCACTGAGTCTTCAAACAAAGTTCACTGTAAACGAGGTCAGTAAGAGGGCTCTGTCGATCTTTCTCCAAATTCACACAGACACATGTGCTGGCATACAGTATGCATAGAACACTGAGGTACAATTTTTTCTGTTGCACTTTACACACTGATTTGGTCTTAGATGCATTACTAAACCATATTTGTTTACATTATTTTTGGTTTATTTTCTAATGACTTTGAAACCACAAAAAACATCCTGTCAGAAGGAACAAATAAACACTGATCTGCTTTGACTTTTTTATTTTTTTGTTTGTTGTGTTGTTTTTTTTTGTTGCATTGCACATAAGTTTTAAAATCCACTGGAAATAAACAGCACTGTCTCCTGAAAATACAATGATATGCAGTTGTTTTCAAAACAACGAAGAGCATAGACAATTAAAGAAATTTGCATGATGGCAAACCCGAGTGTGTAGATTTCCAAAAGGAATATTCTAGGTTGTCTGCTTAAAATGCTGTGCATAGATCCTATACCTTCTCCCAGCAAATCAAATATTCATGCACTACCTTGTTGTCTCTAGTCCTGAGGGTAGAGATGGAATTACATATGCTTCACACGCATCTTCATGAATCATATATCACTGTATACCTACATACACTCATAGTAGCCATTATGGAGTACATACCCCCACACACACACACCCCAAGATGAAAATAGGTACGCATGCACGTATATATGTGAAAACGACTGTCCGCCTCTTAAGTTTTATTTAGAGCCCTCAGAAATAGATTAGGATTTTCGGCTAAATGGGCCTAGTGGATGCAACCGCTATGCTGCTGTAGTACTTGAGAATGAATAAGAGAAGAGCGAGAAAGAGTGGGGAAAGAGGAAGAGGAGCAACTTGAGGGGTGGAGTGAACGAGTATATAGGGGTGTTTTCACATTCTCAGGGCAGTGGCCTTTCTTAGAGCTAGGACAGCCACTAAGGCACCACTCTGCAGCTCCCTTCAATTAAGCAGGAAAATTGATGTGTATCATTAATTATGTCAGTAATATCATAAATCATCACTGGGTGCAGTAATTAATTATTTTCTACTCGTGTGAAGAACATGACAGAGTAGATATAAATAAGGGGAGAGAAAGCTAAAGTGGAATTGTAGGGAGGGAAGGAGGGTGAGGGCAGAGAAAGGGAGTATGGAGGAGGGAAGGGGAGGGATGGGAGGCCATTCGTCCGTCAGTAACTGGGGGGTACTCTCACACGCTCTATTTACTGGACCATTGGGATGTGACGGGAACGTGACAGCCCCCCTCCTGCTCTCACTTACCAGCCTTCTCATAGAGGAACGACAGTTAGGCCTGAACGAGACGGGCACTTCCTGGAACAGATGCTGGCGTTCCCTGTGAAAGGCGACCCGTCCTGCCTCTGAGGTTAAGGTGTGTGTAGCAGAGTTACCATCGCCTCTAAACGAACTAACAGCCTTGTGATGGACCATTTATAATCAAAGGGCAGTCTTAGAGAGAGTATGCCTGTAAGGCCAGTGAAGCTTGTCTGAGGAGCTGAATGCATTTTATTGTTCAAGTCCTGCCCACCAACATGGGAAGGGTTCTGTGGCTTGTATTTGACAGATCTGAGTCCCACTACTTGCGGCATCTCAGAGGTTTATGTTGAAGTTTATGTGGTTAGCAGGTGTTTCAAACAAATCAGGCCAAATATTGTTGAATTATTAAATTGTGTTTTCAACCCTTAACAACATGCACACCAAAAGTGTTGAACAGTAAAACATGAAATTATATCAAACTTCTCAGGAACCTATATGTTTTGGGTATAAAAGTATGAAATAAAAAATGTAACTATTTCATGACCACTTTTTTAGATGTTAGAAAGAAAAATAAAACCTCTCTTTCTTTGACAGCGCCTGACAGCACAGATGAGTCTTGTCTTTTTTGTCTTTAATTTGATATTGTTAAATAGCCAGTTGATTATTTCAGTTAAGTTTAAATCTATTTTTTGAAAATTGTTTTATTCTTTGTTTTATTTTTGTCGAAAAAAAAGTTTTATCACAGATTAATATATATATTTATTCACAGTATCTCATTATGCAAAAGTTGAAAGTTTACATTTTTTCACATTTTTAAGTCATCTAAATAGTTTACTAAGAGATCTGCTTTGCACCTATGTTATATGCACACTATACTGCAAACAACGTATATTGTGTAAAGTTGGAGAAAAGGTGGTAGAAAAACAGCTGTAGCCTGGGAGATTTCAAACTCCATTGCCTTTAGCTCAGTAAGTGTTGACTGACTCACATGCTCATAGGCCTTCTCCCAGACCTTTGTGGATGCCGAGTATTGATCCACCGAATGGGGAGGAGATGAAGGGAGGAGAACCTGTGCGGAGAAAAAGTAAACACCGCTCCAGATGACAAAACACTGATCACCCCGGAGACCTAGCTCTTCCCAGCTCTCTCTTTCTCTATCATTTTTTGTGACCTTTGGCATCCGAAGCTAAAGTCATGATCAGCCTGGCAGTTTTTACCCTCTGAGTCTATAGCTTTGTGTGTGTTTGTAGCTGTACTCCTATTCAAGCATGCTGGCCTCGGGAATGGTAAAAAGATGCATTTTAAGAGCTTTTTCATGCATGTACAGACGTTAGCAGAGTCGAGCTGGAGGGGTTTAGAGAACATAGGCGTCTAAGCCAGTGTTTAATATAAAGTGTGCACAGCAGAGTTTAATCAATACCAGGCCTCTTTTGTTCTCAGCCTGTTGAGGAGAGCAGCGGCCATTCACTGCAGAAAGGTTAATGCTGAGGGTCAAGTGATTTCACACCCACACCAGGATCCTCCATGTCACCACAGCTACCACGTCTCCAGCCGCCATGACACCAGCATCCTGATTTATAGGCTGTGAGAGTGCGATGGGATTGAAGGTGAGGGGGGATCTGTGTTATCATATGATAATATTGTCACTCTGTACTCCCACAAATGAAAGGAATGGGAGTGAGAGAGGACGCAATGGAGAAACCAGAGCAGACACTACCTTCCTCAAAAGCATGTGGGTGTTTTTTGTTTTTTTGTGTCTCCTCATGCATCCGTCTGTTTCTGCCATCCTCCACTAAAAGCACTTACTATGGTAAACCTCATTGTAAAACATGTTGAACATTTGCATGTTGAATTATAGAAAAAAAACTAACACTTGGTAAAAAGAAGTCAATCATGATGGATTAAAATATCACTTTTACCACTAGCAGTCAATTGCAAATCTGTTTATGAAACAGATCGAATAATTCTATATTCCCCCCCCACCCCATTTAAATACAATACTGAAAACCGAAGTTAAGAGCTAATATCCCATCTAAGGTCTTAATATCTGCCGGCTAAAATCTATATAAAAGGAGTAGAGTGGTTTAGAAGGTGGCAGAAAAGAAGGGACACAAGAGGAATTAACATGAGGACTTATCTCGCACAGGCCATTATTTAAACCCTCAGTTTCCTAAACACACCACCCCTCCAATGAGAGGGACAATAAATAATCCTTCCAAATAAAATCTATTCCCTGCAAATTCTCCAGGATACAGCCCATCATTATCAGTAGGAGGGGACAGACAGCAATTAATAACAGCCAACCGTCTCTCAGAGAGCATCCATCTTATTTTCATTAGGTCTTTTGCTGTGTGCATATGTGTGCTTGCCTGTGTGTGTGGGTATGTGCATGTAAGAGTATGCAAGGGAAAGTCTGTAACTGCATTCACATTAATTTGTTTGTTGAGTGGTTCCACTCAGCCAAACTGCTACAATACACTTATAGCATTGCCTTTCCTCTGCAGGCCTGGATATATGGTGTTTTGAGATCTTTTTTTTTTTTGTGATCCAGCCTTTAATTCTTCTAATGCCTTATTAATGCTCTACCAGAACCTTCTTTGATTCTCCTCTCTGGATCCCCCCTGCATTTTTTATCTTGTGTTTGGAAACGGCATTCTCAGTCCAAAAGGGCAATTGCACTAGCATTAGAATCCTCTGGGTCTCTGGGGGTGACAATAGCAATTAGCTTCAATGACGGAGCGATATGTGAGGCTGCTGATTGACAGATGCCCCCAGAGAAGGGGCTGACTGAGGTGACAGCTGGGCTCTCCACTCTCACTGGCTGCCCCAGGCTCTGGCCCCGTGTCATCTCGAGCACCAGCCAAACTCTTCCCCAACATGTCTAGTTACATCCTGCGAGGTGGCCAATCCCTTCTCCATCACTCAAGTTTATGTCTAGTTATATCCTGTGTGTCAGTTAAACCCTTTCACCTTAGTCCATGCCTGTTTCTTGTTATTCAAATGCAGCAGAATGTGACACTCAAAACTGACCCCTCTTCTACCCCCCCCCCCCCCCCTTCTTTCCTTCATCATACCGTATGCATGTTCAAATCCAAAAATGTGTAGCAGAGAACATATCTATGTTTCCATCTCTTCTCAAATAGCACAGCTTGCCGGTTTGTATATTCTTTATGTCAAAGCAACAACTGCAGCAGCCCCAACGCATCAGTGAGCATTTCTTCAGTAGAAGCCTGAGGAAATGAAGCGCTCCCCATCTATTGATCCCCCTACACTCCACTGTGCATCAGGGAGACTTTGTTTTCTCTGCCTAACAGAAACATAGCTCCATCAATACTGTACAGTACTCCTCGACACCAGCTTCTCTCCTCACACAGTAGCATCCCAGGAGGCCTGTGATAGACTCCACTAACTGTACACAAACTGTACAGAGAGAGAATACAATGTTTGTGTGTGTTGTGATGCATTTGTCAAAGCGCATAGGGGGCCCAGTGATGGCAACAGCAATTTAAGGAGTATAAAAGACATATTGGCAACAATGGTTTGTGAATGATGTATTATGTAATCTGCCCCGGGAGTATATCTCTTCTACTCCATCTCCTTTACTTTTTCTTCCCTATCGTCTTTCTAGCTTTTTCCCAGTCTTTATTTTCCTCAGTGTGTGTGCATGAGAGAGAGAGAGAGAGAGAGAGAGAGAGAGAGAGTGTGTGTGTGTGTCTTTTAGGGCTTTTA
>JAVQJG010034913.1:0-13841 GCA_036024015.1 Craterocephalus amniculus
AGAAATTATCAAATGCAGAAGGCTAATCTGGCACCGGAGCCAGATGAAACCAACCAATAGAAACTTTGCTCCTATTCACCAGCGCAGGCCCCGCCCATCAAATGCTGTTAGATTTGCAACCAAAACTTTAGAATTTGCAAGCAAAACTTTATGACTTGTGACCAAATGTTTTTAACTTGAAAGAGAAGAGAACTTATTTTTATGCAAAATGATGGCTATTTTTGACTAACAAACATTAGTTTTGATTGAATAAAATATTAGTTTTGATTGAAAATTAATATTAGTTTTTATCAAATGTATATTTTTTAATTGCAACCTATTTTGTCACAAAATAGGTTGCAATTGTCACAACATTCGGTGTCTTCTGCGTCTTCCGCATAATAAAACTCAGCTGTCATCCTTAATACCATCTCATTATTATGAGATATTTAAGTCATCTATATGAGATACAAAGTTTTTTTGTCTTCATCACAGTGGTGGAAATTGGCTTCCATAGGACTCAAATTTTTTGCACTGCCGCATATCCTAGCGGGAGGTTGCCGCCCTTTAGGCCATTACACAGTATAGTATCCGTGCCAGGTGTTGGAGTTGAGTTTGCATATCGATTGTGGGCCAGGCTGAGTCAAAGTCCAGGGCTGTTTTTTTGTTGCAGTCCGTCCCTGGTTGCTGCGCTGATGAGTCTGTGTTTTTGTGTCAGCAGCATCACCATGGCAACATGTTGAGTTGTTTTTCATCATCTGTCTAAGTGGGAGCATGTAGATGTAGAACAGCAGTGGCCCCAAGACGGAGCCTTGGGGAACTCCACGGGTTCTTTCTGTTCTCTCAGATGCATAGTTATATATAGAAATATAGGATACACGGATATTCTGCCAGCCTTCCCAGGTTTTTCCTGTGGAAACAGAAAAATGGGATAAAATTACATAAATAAAGATCAAACTATAAGAATAATTTATCTTAGATGTTACCAGGATTCATTTCTAACTGTCACCAAATTATTTTACATTTTGATTAAGCTCATTTCATTCTAATGGTAATAAAAGTAAATATCCGACCTAGGGCATCACTAGGCCCTAGATAATGCTAGCAGGCTAATGGATAGCAGGATGAAGATAGCATTTCACAGTGGAGAAGCTAGTCGTTAGCTTCTCCACAGTTCTTCAGCTGGTTAGCTTCTTCAGTTATTCCTGCCATGAATAAATCTAGCTGTTGCTTTTATTTTAACTCTGTTCTGTTCACTCATTTTATGTTCAACTTGATCCGAATCAGGGTTGTAGGGAGGCTGGGGCCTGTCCCCCCCCTCCATGATTACTGTAGGACTGGCCCACTGTTTCTCTATCAGGCATGTAAACATGATGGTCAATGGTAAGATGTGTTTCCTTTACTTTCTACAGTAATAGTAAAATTATCAGCATTTCTTCCTTGTCTCCAAAGTTTACTTTCAGCATGTTAATGGAAGAAAGATGGAAATGCAACAGACCAGCAGGCTGTATACTCCCCCTAGTGGTGCCCTCCACCACCACTTTTGGCCACATTGTGCCTTCATATTTTACAGCCAGTAACAGACATAGCAGAATTCTTGCAGCATGCTTGTGTACACAGTAAGTGTATCCCAGCCACATGGCGGGACCACATGACAGCTGGTTTAGGGCTTGATGTGGCCCGAGGGCTGGCAGTTGAAGAGCCTTGGTTTATGGTCTCAGTCTCATTTCAAACTTCTTCAGAGCAGCTTATTTCAATGTGGCCTCCAAGTGATTGACAAGTTGCTAAAGTGTTTATCTTCCAGTGTTGGTCTGTTTTTTCCCAAACTATCTGTTCCCAACCTGATAATCATCTATGTTGTCCCAGAGGAACTTCCCTCCAGTCTTTGTTAGTGTTGCATTATGAACTAAAGAATCAGACTAATCATGTCAAACTTTTGTGTTGCGATGAATGTATGGTTTGTTTCCACCGGCTCATAATGGATTCCGGTCTGGTGGGAATGAGATATCTGTGAGAGGCAGCTATTCTCTCTGGAGACTGATGCGTTTGGATAGTCGGCCGTTCGACTGCAGCGCTATTGGACGGCGGGGAGGAATGGCTTTGTGGGGAGATATATTGATGTAGACATTTTCCCAGTCCATTACAGGACTGTTGGTGTGCCCAAACAAACCTGAGGGGTGTATTTCCAACCAGACAGCAGACACGGGCTTACTGTGAATGGCTGAGCTCTTTTTTCCTGGGTCGGTGTGTATAAATCACGGCCTGTGCAGCCGGGGTCCGGAGGGAAGATGCAGACGTCTTTCCCCAGGCCTCCGTTAGCCGACCACAGAAATTAACTGGATCTAACACCAGCGGCCAATCATGCGGACTTGTCCTGTTACTCCGTCAAGTTCCAATAAAAAAGCAGAAATCACTCATGACGACAGAATAAGCCGTTGTCTGCTCAGTGTGTCCAAGTCAGCGAAGGTTCAACTGAAACTGCTTTGCTGTTATAAAAACAATGATCCTGGAATTAGCGGTATGGATAAAGACCTTTGTACTTTGTTGGTTAAACATGAACCTGAAAGTAATCTCTTTTGTCCTTTCTGGTCATTTCCCTCCATCTTATTACGTTCTCCCTTAAGGAAGGGAGTCTTTCTTTCAAAGAGCTTTAGAATTCAGATTTCAGTTTTATTTAACCTTCTAAAACCCATCTCAAGTAAAAATGGGAAGAAAGGTGTTTATTTTGCCCTTTAACAAAATATGGTGTAAGAAATTACCCTTTTTTTGGGATATTCAAATCAAATCAAACTTTATTTTTTATAGCACTTTTCATACATTAAATGCAGCACAAAGTTTTTCACAAACAAAATAATACGTTCTTCCCATCCCCAGAGATAGACCCATGTATACACACACATCACGGATGCACATGTACAGCACATATTAAAATATATTGACATGGTCAGGTACCCAGACTCCAGGTGAGGAGCCCATAGATGCAGGGAACCCCATCACAGAGGCCCCCCAACCCAGGGAGAGACCAGGGTGTGCATGGGGACAGGCCAGATGCAGCTCCCAGCATGAAGACGCCCCCAATGGAAACACTGAGTGAAGAGCAAGAAAATAAAAGGCTAAAATACAGATAAAACAGAGTGATAGTAAAATATATTCAGTTCAGAGTTCAAAAGGGTAAAAAACTGTAAATGTAAATGACACAATTGAATAAAAACTATCTATTAGTAGTTAAAAAAAGGAATATAGATAAAAATGCAAATAAATAAATAGTAATCAAATGTATTAAATGTTAATAAAAGCAGGTTAAGATTTAAAAAAAAGTAAATGCAATAACACTGGTGAAAAGCAGATTAAAGTGTGGGTCTTCAGTTTCCTCAGTCTCTGCAGCCCTGACGGTCTCTGGCAGACTGGTCCATAGCTGGGGACCATAGTGCCTGATTGCCACTATGGTACCAGAGTCCCAGTGGGTCTTTGTGCTAACTGCTGGTACGAATAACAGGCCAGAGGATCTCTGGTTGGGCAAGGGCTGATATGATAAAAGCAGGTTAAGATAAAAAAAGAGTAAATGCAATAAAACTGGTGAAAAGCAGATTAAAGTGTGGGTCTTCAGTTTCCTCAGTCTCTGCAGCCCTGACGGTCTCTGGCAGACTGGTCCAGCTGGTACCAGAGTCATTTTTTGTTATTTTGTTCTTTTTGTTATTTCTTTATTTTGCACATCGAAATCACAACAATACAAAAAAAAACTTTTAAAAGATGGATAAAAGTGCAGGAGAGAGGCAGAAAGCCAAAAAAGGCTTGTTTGGAAGCCTCCACCAAATACAAATATAAAAGGGAAAACAGATAATAAACAACAATAAACAAACTAAAAGAACTATCAATGGGACATGATAATTGATTTTCTTAAATATTTCTTAAATAATCTCTCTGATTTACTGTTTACAACATAAGAAAACTGGTTCCACAATTTACACCCCCTATATCTAATACAGAACTGAGCTCTTGATGTAACACATTTAAACAAATGAAAATGTTGATTTTGACGGGTATTGTAATTATGAATCATAGCATTTTGCAATTGAAAGTGCAGAGAATTATGTACATAGTAGAGACTACAGCTGAAAAAATGTAAGATTTATATAAATGAAAAGTTAATTTTCCTGTCATGTTCTAAGGTGATCAGGTGCCTTTGTTTAGCGATATTAATCTAGTTTCTCTTAAACCACGTTTTTAACATTTCTTTTTATTTTGATATCTTACAAGAAATATTATGGTTTTGTGTCAGCTTCTCACCTTATTAGATGTCTTTGGGTTGGCATGGATTTGTAGGTAGTGATGAAAGGCCCATCACACATGGATTAGTGGGTGTTTAGACTGAACTCTGCAGTTTATGTTGGCCTGCTCGATCTTGAAGGGTTGGATGGACCTTGAAAATCCTTCTTGTATATTTAGGTACTGATTGAATAAAAACAAGACCTCACCCAGTAAATGTCATGGAAATTAGCCAGATTGTGTTTTTACAATGGATTGTCAAGGCTTTTTCCATAGCTGTGTTTGTAGACTTTGTCTTTATCTATTTATTTTTGTTTTGGAATCAGTTGTTTTATTTTTTAAGCAGTGACCAGACTGCTTGTCGTCCTGTGCAGATGAAAGCATCACAGAGGAAGCGGGCCACATTGAGACTGCTACCCCGCAGACATTGCACTACACGCTGGCCAATCAGCAGGTCCAGTTCCACCGCATTGGTGAAGACGGCCAAGTTCAGGTGGTGAGTTTCAGAAATTTCACAACTTGAGAACAAAAGTTAATTTATTGACAGCAGATTTCTCTTCTGTTCTTATGTATATTTTTACCTTAGCTTCTCTCCTCTTTTACATGGAGGAACCTCATGGAGTACAGTGAATTATGTACTGGAACAGGTCGCACCACCGACTGCAGAGGCATTTAGGGCATTCTGGGAAAAGATAGACCAATTTATGCTCAGCGATGGGCTAGTTTTGAACAGATGCTGTAGTTGCGCATCTCATTCAGGCTCACATCAACATAACGGGTGTGCTGTTCCCTGAAATCACCAGAATATTTCATTTAATTAATAGCAGAATGCTAGTTAAATTAGATAAGTTGATAGTGGTTTTGAGGTTATATTAAATCTTTGGATTTGAAGGTTTTACCATGAAATTGAAACTTTTAATCTCTAAATGCTCACATTACTCAACAGCAGTGTTTTTCACTGGTGGGTTACTTACAACCCAGGCTTTTTTCTTTGTGTTATAACAGCTGTGTGAATGGCAAAAACAGGTTTACCAACTAAAGAGAAAGTAATGTTGATCACACACATGGCTTAATTGTACAATTTGAACAACAGAGAAATTATATTCACCCTCGCTGATGCACACCTGGAATAACGGCTGTGCTTAGTTGATTATTTTTTTAATCACTTTCAGCACTTTGCATTTTAATGTTAAACCTAAAGAAAGAGTCTCACACTGTTTCAATTCAGCTTTGAAACTTTGTGAATATTGAATCATTTCCATTTGCTGCATGGTTTCACCTGATCATACTGGTGATTAACAGATCCCTGCTGAGTGAGATTTCTGTGTTTGGAAAGAGTGACAAAACTCTCCAGTCCTCATTTTCTCTAACATTCTACTCAGAGCTTTGGGTTCCCCTCATTGTTATTACTAGAGTTTTCTCTTCTTGAAACCAAACTTTATAACTGTTCTATAATTTTGAGCAGATGTTACAGAAATGCCTTTTCATATTTCTTGATTGCTTGTTCATATTTGTGTGATTTTTCTTGCTTCAGTTGCTGTCCTTGTTTTTTTTACGCTCTGCAGATTCCACAGGGTCAGTTACACATTGCCCAGGTACCACAAGGAGAAGAGGTGCAGATCACACAGGACAGTGAGGCAAGTGTTAAAGCATGCATGTGAGAGAGGATATAAAACAATTACCCAGTTTTCTTGAATTATTATTGTTGACATATTACATTGTTCAACAAATATGTCACTCCAAAGCTATAGTCTAAACTAAATATAGCTTCACAATAGTCCATTCATTCTCGGAGTTTGTGGGAAAGAAAATGAATGGCATCTACATTGCTGTGGGGAATGCCAGTTTGTGTTTAGTTTGTAATTTGGTTGACTTATGACTGTAAAGTCATCGGTGTTCTTTGACTGCTTTAAATTTATGTTTAATATTCATATGAGCCTGAAGATTAATGCCTCATCCTTAAAAATTAAAGAAACTTTTAGACAGAATTTTGGATTGTGCCATGTGGGGGTGATTTTACAAGGAGCTGTGATGTAGTTGGGGATTTCCATAACTTTCTGTATGTGCCACGATGAGTTCAACCTCTCATTTGTTTAAGCGAGATAGTTATCACAGCTATCTTTATATGGGGTGGTATTTGGGGTTTATTTCTGATTTTCTAAACTAGTCTGTTGAGTGATGCTGAAGGTATTTGCCAGAAATGTATGCAGAAATCAGCAGAAAAAACATGTGGTCCAGGTGATTTATTGATTGGCATTTGAAGAAAGGTTTTGTGTAATTTGTTGTTTCATTAGACAGTTGAGGTAGGTTTAGATTATTGAAAAAAGACCACATTTCCTCTGAGTTTGGTTGGATTAATTTAAGTTACTATAAAATGTACAATTAGTATTATTGCAATGGACAGTTATTGACGGTTTTATGTGCCCTGTTTTTTATTGCTGGTGTTGTTTGGTCTTCTCTTATTCTAGTAGATTTATTGTTGTATCAAAAGTTTTGATATTTCATCTGTTGGATGATAAAACTGTGTTTTTATGAATAATTTGTTCCTGTTGGAGTTTGATATCCCTAAGTTCAAATTAACTTTCATCTTGGGTCTGTCCAAATACTGCCTGAGGGTGCTTTAATCTTTCAAACAGTTTCATTCCTTCCTTTTTTTTTGGGTTATGAAATGTCACAAGAAATTTCATCACAACATAGAATGAAATCTGCCAACTAATGCTCAACATAGAAGCTCAACACACAGGATGATAAGGCATTTATGTATAAAAGTAATTATTGATCTACTCAGATTTTTCAGAGAACATTCAAATTTGTAATTTTTTATTCACAGTTCAGAGTCTAACATAGTCTACTGCTACATAAAGGAATACATCCATTAAATCAGTCAAATAATTTAGCTAAGGATCATTTCTATCTATGTGTGCCCTTTTGAGCGTTGCCTGTTCCCGTTGGTCAGTGAAAACAGTATCAGATATCTGTGCAATACTCGAAGAGGATTCAGTGTTAAAGTCATTAGTGCCTGAAAACAAAATAGCCTGTTTTTGTTTATACAGTATATCTAACAGCTTATGCAGAGGGTTGTGTTTCCACATAAAGCCCAGGTCTCCCATTAGACATCAATGCACACACATTCAACCTGCCAATGAAATCATAATTTAACTCCATACCAAACAGAATCTGCAACAGAGGCAATGCTACATCAGAATCAATGTTAATGATTTTTCCAAGGATGTTTGTGAGAGACTTTATGTAAAACACTAGGCTCATATATGTAATCAAATATGTATATGATACATGCCACACATGCGTGACAGCTTGACAGTTGTGCTAAAACAATTGACACCTTAACCAAGTGTTTTTCTAATTTCCTATTCGGTTCTAGAGCTGAAGGTCCTTCAGGAAGAAATGCACAACTGAGACAGAGTGAAAGAGAGAGAGAGAGAGAGAGAGAAACTGAGTAAATTGGAGGCAGAAAACCTCTAAAGCTTTTCCTGTTCTTTGTGTCTGAGCCCAGATGTTTTTCCTCCCTTCTTCTTCCTATTTCATGATATTATTTGTTTTTTTGGAGTTCAAAGCTAAGCAACAAAGTCCCACTTCTGCCAGCTGCCACTCACAGAATGTGTTTTCATAAGGAACCGGTCTCTTTTATCAAAGACATTGGTTTTAACGCGCTAGCAAAGGAAATGAGCTGTTTCAGGGATTGCCCTGCTCTCTGGCAAAATGAAAGCTCAAACAGTATTGCATGTATGCATGAAATGCAATTAGCAAAAGAATAACAGCAACTTGAGGCTGGCTTGCATGACGTCCTTCCCTCATATGTTTCAGACAGACAGTGTTTAACATCACCGCAGGCTTCCAGATATTTCAGAATGGTCACAAGCAGATTATTTTTGTTTATAGAAGCCTCGGTTTAGCCAGAAATAATATAGCATCTGACTTGAATGCAAAAGCATGTCATTCACTTCTTATTAAGAAAACACTGCCAACTTCTTCATGTTTTTTAACTCGGTGCTGTCTGAGCATGCATGGATGAACCGAAACAAACAGATCTGACACTTCTCAGATGTCATTGATGGCATTCTGCCTTTCATTGATCAGGAGATGAGCCAAAAACAGTTTAATGACTTGAATTACCTCCTGACAAAGTTATTAACCTGCCACGCTGGTTCATGCAAACAGAGGGTCAAACAAAACATAACTTGGATGTGGTATTTTTTTCTTATTGTTTTCATGGATTTATTATTTTTTTCTAATGGATTTACATTTGCAGGTTAAACCGGCGATCTGAATGTGCACACAATTGTGCATCAATCTATGAAATAATGTGTCTTTTTTCCATTTTAGGGGAACCTCCAGATTCACCAGGTGCATGTTAGTCAAGATGGACAGGTAAGAATGCATTTGTTATAAACCTAACAGATGTAATAAAAGAACTATTAATCCAAAATGTCCATTATTTAATAGATATTACCATTGAGATCGAAGGTTTGCTCTAACTGTTGAAGCTACAGCATAGAACTATTAAAATAGGGGCAAAATAATGGAGCGGTCGTTTCTTCTTGGTGCAACACATTCAAATGTGAAATTAATATATACACTAGAACTTGTATACGATTATTTTTTGTTTTGCAATTTTATGCCTAAAACTCCTCTATTTAGTTGGATTTAACTCAGACACAGTCATGTTAAAAAGTAATTTCTCCCTCTGTCAATCCTAAAATCTCTAATCTAAATCTAATCTTAATCTGATAATGGTATGATAGAAAGAGAAGGAACGCAACTTTCGCTCTAAACTGGACACATTCCTTATCAATCAGATGTTGGAAAAGTCTGGGCAAGAGCACAAGACTGCTAGAATGCACATACTATAAAGCAGAGATGTTGGTGAATAGCTTGTAAGCGCAGGCTGCAGTACGCCAGTTTTGCTGATGAGATGGAAGGAGAATTGGGGAAGTCTGGAGAAGCTGTCATAACTGATTAAAGAAGAAATCGCAGATAATTTGTTTGCTTGATGCCAAATATTTCCCAAAACGCTCCCTGTCCGCTGTTGTGCATGTGCACATCTGTGTGCAAGCATGTTGGGATGGAGAAGAATTTTATGCATGTGACCATGTTTCTGTAAGATGATCTTCCCTCTGCCGTGTCCTTGGGCAAAACAGTTCACCCTTTACTCGTGTTTGGTGACCCGTGTCAGTCAGTCGCCAGAGGGTAGTAACTTACCATCACCAGGTATGACTTAATATTGAATACCGAAGAATGGATCCAGTGTAAGCAGTTTATGTACTAATGTTGGGAGGAAAAAGCAATATAATCCATTATTATCATAATATTGACTCATCTTATCTCTTGTTTATTCCCTTTCTCACTTTCTTTTCCTCCCTTATAATTTTCCCTCACCTGTCTTTGATGAGTCAGCCATGATCCACGCTCATTGACACTGATAGCTCTAGTAAGGTACAAAATAAATGTCACTTTTCCATCAAAATGAGTCAGAAACATATTTTCAAGGTCAGAAAGTTGATTGAGCCTTACTTTAGCAAAGACTAAAAATGCAGAAGCAGAGTGTAGAAAAATTAAGTGCACCTTTATTTATTCCTTAGGTAGAAGCAGCGTAGTTCTGCTAATCAAATGCATGGAGTAATTGATCTTCAGGAAGTGTGACCACCTGTTCCAGAGAATTCAGGTGTATGTTAACAAGATGCTAACGAAGAAAGACATTAGCAATGTTGCTATAGAAGCAACTGTGAGTGTGTATCAGTCTGGGAAGGGTTACAAAGTCAATCACAAACAATTTGCAACAGTTGTCGTCAAAGTAAATGACCTAGCAAGGCCGAGTATGCCACAGTACCACAAGAAAAATATCTTCAAATATGGCTTGTTTGAGAAGTTACAAAGAGAAAACTAAAGATTGTAAAGTTGAATCTGAAACATCTCCACTTGCGTCACAAATGCCCAAAGGACATTGTTCCAGAAATCTTGTGGTTTACAAGATTTCTGGAACAATGTCCTTTGGGTAGATGAGACTGAAGTGGGGTTGTTTGGCCAAAATGCATAGCACTACATTCTGTGAAAACCAAACACAGCATATCAGCACAAACCCCTCAAACCAACTGTCAAGCTTGGTGGTGGAAGCGTGATGATTCGGGGTTAGTTTTACAGCCACAGAACCTGGGAAACTTGCAGGCAAGAGTTGATCAGAAACTCTTTTTTAATGATGTATTCTAAAGTTAAAAGTGAGGCCATCTGTCTTAAATCTCGGGCCAAAGCGGGTCATAGAACCAGACAATGATCCCAAGCCCAGCAGCGATCAAAAAGAAAGGACTCAAGGTGCTGCAGTAGCACGGTCATAATGCAGACTTACTTTTTCGTATTGGGTTAAGATGCCTCCAGCATTTTAACTGCTCCAAACCTTTTAAACAGCCAAATATTCTGACGCACCTCAGTTTTCACAGTGTCACTCTAAGTAGTTCATTTAGTCTTTTGATCATTATACAAAGATATAGTTGGTTATTTAAGTTAATGTGAACAACAATGAGATTTAGAAAAATGTTTGCATTTATTTGAAGAATGAATGTTAAGGCGGGGTGGAAAAAAACATTAAAAAAAACAAACTTTAAGGTCTTCAAATTTTACATATTGTAATGCCTCATGAGGTTGTGTTTAGGAAATTTCCCTCCCGGATTTACTTTTTTTATAATTATCAACTTTTGCTTGAATTTGTGAAAGGCAGCTCTTCTTTGGCTATATTATAGCAGAGGAGCTAATAATTCCCTCTACCACTGATATGGTTTTAACTATAATAATGCCCAATTAACTAAAGATAACCAAATTTCTTCTGCTAAACAATACTATTTTGCTGTGTGTTCCTTCATAGTTTCATTGTAAATGTTTGGGAGCCCGTGGCAGCAGTGGTTGAATGGGATGGGGGAATATTGTTGTCAAGGAGGTAACCACTGCAATCATGGGTTTTTGTGTCTCTGCTGTCTGTAATATTCATTCACTGCTCTGGTTTTTTTGTCTTTGGACTGGAGGTCCTTCCTGTTTTTCTGTTCTTTACTCTGAGGTCCAAGATAGTCTTGATCAAAGTGGAGCTGGTCTGTGTATGACCAGTGCAGGCCACATATGGATGTCTGTAGACGACTATAATTTCTCATTCATGATCTGATCCTGTTTGTCTAGAAGCAAGGATTTAGGGAAGGAAATTCTGTCTCACACTGGCTGTCTGCTGGTGATTCTGTTTTCTGTTACTTTGGAACAACAGGTGTTTTACATAACAGCTGTTAAGGATTGGTTTTTCCATGAATGGAGCTACACATATTCCCCGCTGGAGTCAAATCTGAAAAATATACATTATATTTGTTGTTAAACATGATGATGTGCATGCTTTTTTAAAGAAAAGTAAGGTGGTGGGTCACTGACCCCTCTTCGGTTAATATTATGCTACATTTATAACCACTCAGACACCATGTTGGCACAGTGGTGTTGCCAAAACAGTCAGCTACAGTGGAACAAAAGAAGTTCAAAATTGGATATAGTTGATGAATAGCATCATTTTACATTTACTCTGTAATCATGACAACGAGTAGGCAACATAACTTTCCAGAGTTACATTATTGTTTCAGTTTGTCTTATTAGATTCTATTTCAGTGTCTCTGTGGTGTTGTACAATACAACCTCACATACATAACCTCTTTTGTTGGAAGGCACTATAAGATCACATTACTACTTACTGTCAAGGTTTTTACTGCTTCAAATCCAATAAGAGAGAGAATATTTCTTTGTGGAGGTGCCAGTAAGGAGACTCGAGAAGCTTGATGACATAATGAAAGTAAAAACTTATATATATCCAGTTTGTAAAGTTCTCTTTTTTTTAACATTTGCTAAATAGAAGAGGGGATTATAGTGTCATTACTTTTTAAATATATACTCAGACTCAAGAAGTAAGTTTATAATCTCTCTTTTTCCATAGTATGTAAAAATCTTTGTTGGAGAGGAGGAAACCACCGCAGCTCAGTCCTTTATTTTATAGTCTGATTAAGATCTCCACCATTAATTGGCCTTAGAAGTTCAAGATGCTACTGGCCATATTTGTGTGCAAACATTTCTGATGCGTGAATGCATCTAGATTTTTTGGGTTTGTTTTGTCTTTTTAATCGTTTATTGCCTGTTAAGCTCTTTACATTCTTTCAATTTATATTGAGGTAGTCGCCACACATCCTCAAGCCCTCTCTTTCTTGCGCGCTCAAACACACGTATGCTCATGTCCTCAGATGACCTGCTTGCCGAGCCTGACAGCAGCATTCCTCTGTCTCTCTTTAGGATCTTAAACAAGTTTTGGCTCGAGTTGGGCTTAGATTTTGTGCCACGGTACACATTTCCAACGGTTATTTGTATGAGTTCATGAACCACTCTTGCAAATTTCCATCTGTTCTGTCAGGTTTTAGCTGCTCTGTGAGGTTTGTGCCTGGACTTAGGCATCTTGCATTAACAAATTAACACAGCCTGAAGCTGCAGTTTCTGGTATGTGTTAGTTCTTTGGTAAACAGACACCGAAGTGTCCAAGGGTATGAGAACTAAAGACTGAAGAAAGCCCTCTGTTCCCTTGGCAGTATCTGGAAGTCGAGTCCGGTCAAATTTTATTTTCCCTCTTTTTTTTCTAAAGCTCATAGTATTGGCAACAATCATGTAGCTTTGTACATTTAATCAGAGCAATGTTGAACCTCTTGATGCAGGTTGACTTGTTCATACACATACAGTTGAACAGAAAAATGGCAGTATCTGCAATTTTCATGTCTTCATAGACCAAAGGGCAAAGCAATTTTAAAGTAAACTCCATCTGATAAAACCCTGAAAGATCATATTGATTTCCAAATAAAATGGCTTAAGAGCAAGCCTGATGGTAGCATTAGCACTAATTCAAGGAAATAAATCACTTGGATAAGATTTGGTACAAAAAAAACACCCAAATCTAATCTAATGCCCTTATCATCATTGCTGTAGTGTATATTGGAACAGAGTTCCTTCGGAATAAAAGAAAAACAAAAAGAGAATGATTTTATTGTTATGCATGCTTTCTTAAATGTTTAATTTATTTTGATTATACAGAGACTTGAATGAATTAGGCCACACATGATGTCACTACTTTTCTAATTTGGCAGAACACTGCATAAGTTATGTTGGTGTAACCTAGCTTTCACAACTGATCACACCCCACCAGTCTTCTCTTTCATTCCCTGAGGCTATTTCCTCTTCTTTATTTCATTTTTTTCTGTGTGGTGTACTTGTGGTTACAGCTGTCTTTGAAAGAACCAGTGTGTTATGAATGAATGAATGAATTTATTTATTTGTAAAGTGACAGTGCATATTAATGAACAACCACATGGTTGTAAACATGCCAGATTTAGCTAATAGCTAATTTCCATCTGTTGTCCCACATTAAAAAAATAAAATCAAAGTAAAACACAATTATCCAGCAATAATACTATAAATGAGAATAAAACAATACAATTTAAGAATTAAGAATAAATATAATAAATAAATATTCTATAGAGGGTACCGATGTGCAAATATACACACAAGCCTACATGTTTGTACAC
>JAVQJG010034916.1:0-10943 GCA_036024015.1 Craterocephalus amniculus
TCATTCATTCATTCATTCATTCATTCATTCATTCATTCATTCATTCATTCATTCATTCATTCATTCATTCATTCATTCATTTATTCATTCATTCATTTATTCATTCATTCATTCATTCAATAATCAAGGGATTAATTATATCAATTAATACGTAAACATGCAAGATTATAGCCAAGGCTAATTTCCATATTTAGTACCTTAGCAGGCTAAAGCAGCAAGACAACATAACACATACAAGTTCAAATAAACCAGTCATCATCCAATACAATATAAAAATACCAACAAGCATCTGTAAACACACATCACAGTCAGGGTAATTAGGGTCAATGTAAACTGTGGCACCCTGATCACAACTGTAACTGAAAATTTTGCAAATGTAAACGTGGCTGCTGTTAATGAGTGATTACTATTTCACATATTTCAGTTATTAGCCTTTAGCTAAATGTTTTAGATTGAGCACATCTTAGTTTCAGTAAATTTTGTCGTCATGTTTTTGGTAACACCTTTGTTCACTGACATTTGTCCCTGCAGTGATTCCACCATCGGGTGATTTTAGCACAGTGGACATGGCAGTACTTGGTGCAACTCTGGGCGTTCTTCTGTTTGTTTGCCTGGTGGTCATCGGTGTGCTTGTTCATCGTATGAAGAAGAGTAAATCAGACTGGAGGAAGATCAATGAAGCCAGTATGTTCCACAGCTCTGTAAGTCCAAAGGCTTGCAAAAGCACCCAGAGAATAAAATACTAAAATCATCCAGAATTATATCCGTCCAACACTTTATAGTCATTTTGGTGAAAACTTAACAAGAGAAACAAAGGGGGGCAGGATTGTATGCTGTTAAAATATATACATATATTTAGTTTACCTTTACCTTCAAATTGGCTTTTTTGTTTCTGTTTCCTCTTGTGGAAACAAGACACCCCCCCTCACAGGGGGGATGTCTGCTTTCTCTGACCGGTCACAAACATGGGGAAACCCTGCAAAGCAGCCTACTCCACCATGGAGGAGCAGAAGATTATTAAAGAAATATGAAGCAGTACTGTTGCCACAGCAACAACCAGCAAGGAATGCTGGGAGAAAGTTGCTTTCCATGTTAATTGATACATTTTTGAGATTATACAATATTAACGAATCAGACAACAGTCTGATCGATCAGTTTTACTTCTTTACAGCAGACATTTCAGGCTGAGTGCCTCCTCAGGTCTTTCCTTGCAGTCACATTTCTTTTGAGGATCAGCCCACTTGTGTGAGCGTGTTTGTGCTACCATGATTTCACAAGTGGGTTCCATAAATTCATGGTTCTGCAGTTAAGGCACGTAACCGTTATCAATAACCTCATAATGTCAGACTCATCCTTCGTGGAGATAAAACAGACTTGGCAACAAGTCAAGAACATGAACAAGAACATTCTTGAAGGTGCTCATTGACGGGGCTTTATTTCTTCCTCAGAAGGGTTGCACCTAATCCTAAAAAAACTCTCCGTCCCGTATCTCTTACAATTCATGCATCAACGTCAACAGGAAGTTCTTAAAATGGGCAGGACATTTACCAATACAGCTGATTGGTCAGCAAAGGGTGATTTTATACTTGTTGCTATACTATCCAGAACATTTCTGACCTACTCAGGAGTTACCACCACAAGAGAAAATACAGTTTTCTTGAGAGAACAGAACAGACCTCATAAGGAAAGCATATGCTTAATAAGCAGCTGTGTTTGTTCAGTGCCATTATTTTTCCACTGAAAGCCAAGACTTTAGAGAATGATATGCAGATGAGAAAAGGTACTGTTTGTTGTTTTGGTTGGCCTTTATATTACTACTAGATCTACAACCTAGACTACATAACCTTAGCCTCGTAGTCTAACAACCGATGTTGCTGAAAACAGGTCTGTATAATGACTCTTATTAAAAGGGTTCAGGTTCTACATGCTTTTTTACATAAAAAAGGGGAAAAAAACAAGTGACCCCCCCAAAAAAACTAGGTTAAATGGCTTGGTTTTTTAAGAGTTAAAATCTTTTGTCCTTCCACAGCTCAGTCAAGGCTCAGGCGGTCAGAAGGAAGGAGTCCAGTATACCAATGAAGCCTTCCAGAGGGATGAGGACAGTGACAGCACTGGCTCAGGTGCTCCAACTGTAAAGGCTGCTGGAGAGCCACCAAAGTCAGCATGGGACCTCCCCCCCAATGAAGCCATCCAGAGGTCTTCTGCCCCACTGCATGACCTGCTGCCCGACAACACCAGCCACACCAGCTCAGATAAGGCTGACGACGAGAAAGAGGTGAAACCAATCTTGACCAAGGAGAGGCGAATGGAGGACGGATACAAATCTGTTTGGTTTAAGGAGGACATTGACCCAGATTCAAAAGAGGAGGTGGTAATCATTCCAGACAGTAGAGCGGATGATGATGATGAAGAGGAGCCATCATCCAGTGGCAGAGAAGATGATGAAGATGACAATACAAAGAAAAAGTTCCCCAAAGCCTTCTTTGCTGACCAAGACCTGGACAGTGGACTTGGTGTGAAGATTGGGGATCCAGCTGGGGATTCAGACAGTGATGAAGACCTGAATGCTAATCTGTAGGACGAGCCAGAGCTGAGGGTATAACAGGAAATCTGAAATGGATTTATCAGCAGTTAGGCCCATAACACCCAGCCTTATCAGACTATTACTGAAACTACTGACGTGGAGCAAGGACTGAAAGCCGCTTTAAAAGAGTTATTTTCAAAAATCCGTTACGAATCTGAGGGATTTAATCTAAAAACATGAAGAGTTAGATTTTAGGGAATCCAAACTGTTTCAGCCTTTTTCTGTTATGTAAATATGTCACATATGACTAAAGCTGTATAATCTGACATTATTATGTTTATGTGTGAGAAATGTTTAAGACTTTCTAGTGAAATGTGGTATAAATTGGGTTAGACTTAAATTCTGTTTTCTTAAACTAGTCCTATAATATTTCATTTTGAAGTAGATTTGCCAGTAAATATGGTTGAACTTGAATAGTGGAAAATCAGTTTATCATTAACTTGTTTTGGTTGCCTGGTGCTGGATGGATATAAACATGACAAATAAGACATCTCAGTGACAAAGTGCATGCCTTAAACAGAGAGACATCAACTGTTAACAGTAATAAATGTCTGCCTTGTGACTCTAAAGATTAAAAAACATGATGGCAGAAGCTATCAGAACTCTGACCTTTTTAAATAACTCAACATTATCATTATCATCTGTTCCTCACATGCTGCTCTGAAAGAGGTATTGTGTTCATATCGACACTTGGATCAAACAAAAACAGAAAAGTTGTGTAATTAAAAGTACTTAAACTTATCAATAACTTCACTTGTATATGCTACCATAATGATACAAAATTTTATCTGTTTAATCAGTTTAAAGTAATTACTTACAATTCCAAGAAAAATGAATCATATCTTACCATTTCTGCTCAACCTATTTCAAGGTAGGGTTAGAACTGTCTTCAAGGAGCAGTTTGGTAGTATGGTGAATACTGATTTAAATTTAAAAAAGTCACCTGTGCAACCGCCTGAAAAAACAACTGTCCGATCATTTTAACATTCCCGTTCAAAATAAAATCATGGTAATAGATTGGATGCTGCCATTTGTCCCTACATCCTTATGATGTTTCCCACTTCCTGCATGAGGTTTGAAGCACTTGCAAGCAAATGAACCGAGAGCCAGAGCACAAGCTACATCATACATTTTAATGTGGTACACTTTAAGAACATTATAATGGAAAAAGGGCTGACACTACAAAAGAGAAACTGTTTTGAAGAAGCTATTGCAAAGACAAAAGAGCAGTGGACATCGGTAGCATCAACAGAAATTGTCATTTGTTCTTTCAATATTCAAATCAAAATTCAAAATCATTGCAAAATCACAGTGGCCCAGTGAAGTAGCAGCATGCAAGGCTTCTGATTTCTGAATTAATCCATTGCAGCAGTTTTTTTTATTTATTTATTTTTTACCTGTCTTGTCCAGCATTGTTGCAAGCAGAATGATTGTCTGGCTGCAGTTTGGTGCTGGGCAAATATTTTCTAGCAAGTATGATTTATACTACATGTATAAAGTCCCTCTTGAGGAGATGAAGTTTATTAAATCAAAATCTTAATGCTGGACATGACTAGAGGGGACAGAGAGATAGAAGAGTGAGAGAAAGAAAGAAGAGGGAGGGGAGAAAGAGGGACAGAAAAGGTGTGAGTGGGGGTAGGGACAAAATACACCATATACAGAAAACCATGTAATCCCTCACTACTTACAGCATATACAACTAAGACCATACACAGCTATTAATAATAATAATAATAATAATAATAAAGAGAGAAGGGCATATTATAAAAATAAATAAATACCCAAAAATAAGACAACATATCCAAGTGAAACTCATGTATCTAAGAACACACACAGAGACACCTGTGGGGATGTGTTGGAGGACTCGGCTACACGACGACGCAGAGACTGTGTCACCGTGCTGAATATACGGAGTGGAGACGATCAGGAAGGAGTGACCATGCAGAGTGATCATGCAGATGCCACCTCATTCAAACAGGGGCCAGAGGCAGGCCAGCGGCCCCGAGACCCAGGCCCCAGCAGCACTATTTTATAACAACATGCTTCGTCTGTTAACACAGACACATTATCAATTGTATGTGTGTGTTATGGCAATGTGCTGCTGAGAAGGACAGATGCATACCGGAGACACATACAGAGAGGCGGCTGTAGGTGGATAGAGCGGATAAACAGGAGGTTGGTGATTCGATTCCCCTTGATTTCTAGGCCCAAGTGTCCTTGAGCAAGAAACTGAACCGTACAATACCTCCCAATGTGCCTATGGGGGGTGTGAATGTGTGTGAATGGGTGAATGAGACATATGCTGCAAAAGCACTTTGAGTGGTTACATGACTAAAAAGCAATACACAAGTACAGTCCGTTTACCATTTACAGAAACTAAGTCAAATACAGACAAGATGAAGGTTTGCCGAAAGAGCAATCTGCAGCAACTTCCAAGTCACAGAAATCAGAAAAATCAAATACTAAAATCAATTTCTGTCCATGTGCCATTTTTCTAGTTTAACTTGTTCTAATCCAAACTTGAGCAAATCAGATGTCACGATGATGCTGTTAGTGATGATCCTTGGTTTTGATATTTTCATGATTTCATGCAGGTTTTTGTCCATTATGTTTCATTATATTAGTCATTTTACTATTATGTGTTTCATTTTCCAATATAATTGTGAACAGTCTTATATTAATCTGTAATTCAATTATTTTGTAATTTTCAAAAATATTTATTTAATGTTTAAACCTTATCCTTCAAGGAGGAAAAAAAACGTTGGTATAGATTAAATAGCACCATAAACTAACAGTATCATATGAACAGGAAAATAATTTGGTATACCACCACCTGCTGGCCAAAAACCCAGCTGAATTGGCCAGGAGGTGGAGCTAAAAAGAAAAAAAGATTCTCAACATCAAAAGGCTGTGAAGCCTTTGCATATCCATATTAGTTTCATGTTATGTTAGCCCAAACATGAAGCTGAAGCTGTCTTGGTGGAAGAAGGATTCATGGGCCTCATTAATGTTGCTCATTCTCATTTATTTATTCACATTTTTGTTTGTCTTAGCTTGTCTTGTGAAGCATAATGACAGCAGAAAGATGCTTGTTGTGCTGACTAAATCTGAAAGCTTAACGGAGGGCACAAAGGGTCCCCTTCATACTTTATTTTGAATATTGATAAGTTACATTTTAATGCTGGACCTGACAAATAGAAAATCAGGATGCTGGTGTAAGGAGAAGGAAAAAGGAGACAGAAAGCAACTTCCATGCATGAACATTTTACATTATTTTGCATACATATTTTCCATAGACATTTACAGTGATACTTTATTATGTCTTAATCATATTTTACTTTGCATTTATCTAATGTATTTTGATATTTTATTCAAATATGCTTTTCATATTTTTATAATGTGAATGTTGTAGAACAATGTGGCTGTATTGTTTTCTTTTCCTGTAGGTTGGTGGGTAGGAGGGTGGATGGGTAGGTAGGTATTTCTTCTTTCTACGCCTTTCCATTTAAGTGGTGATATTTATGTTTGTTTCAATTGTTTTGTTTGGTTAAAGAATTTAATTAATTCATTAAAAAAGAAAAAAAGGACATGAACAGATACAAGTGATACAACAGACAGAGAACACCATAAACTAATTATATGGAAATGTGTGACATGTGATTGATCTGTCTAAACATCAAAAACTATATGGTTCCCCTGAAAAATAAAATTATTTAAAAAAAGAAACGAGAAACAAAATGACACAACTTCACAACCAAAAAATACAAAAAAACAGTTGCTGTGCCTTTTGAAAAACCTAAAGGACAAATGAGGACAAATACAGACATCATCAGAAGCAGCAAAATAAATTGAAGTTTTACCAGAATTAAAGGTTTTAAAGTATCATCAGGTTGTTTCAAAAGGTGCTTAATACACTTCTGCTTTCATAAGGTGGCCATATGAGTAACCTGGGTGTGAAAGAGTTATCACTAAGTAAGTAATGCCTCCACAACGTAGCTACAGCTGGGAGGAACTTGCTGTGCTGATTATATGAGTCATAAATAGCAATAAAATATGTCAATAAAGCCATGTTCCATGATGATAGGGTATGGTCATAGGATACGTAAATGCTGTGCACTGCACCCCCTCCCTCACGTGTAACAAGTGCCCTTTTGATGAGATGATAGTATCGTTTTTCTTTGACCATCATTGTAATTGGCTCTGCATAAAACATGAAACATGGATCAACATCTATTTGTTGGAGATACGCATTTCCTATGTTGTTGATGAGTTTTGAGGATTATTTAGGTCATAAGGGAATATAAGATGACAACTTCAAAGTCTCTACTGTAGTTGACAAACAACATTGTGGTACATTACCACCAGCAGTGAGAATCGAGTGTGGTTCAATAATATAACATTACATTCATTCTGTGACTTAACGCTAGTTTTTTACTAAAGAATTTCAAGCAAGATTGTGATAAAACATTATCAGCGTAATTCATGTAACACCAAAACAACCCCTGGGACTGGCTTGAGCTCAGGAAGATCAGTCATTTCCTCCCTGGGTATGAATGCGGATAAAAAGTTAATGAAAAAAGTGTACAGAAGCACTTACAGGCACCTGTGTAAAAGAATTGCTGACATCTAGTGTTAAAGATGGGTATCGAAATGCCAAGCACAATTGAAAAGGACCATGCTGATCAGTGAACAAAATTCATCTAGACATACCCACGTTTTCATCTCATGTTTTGGATCCAGTAGCTCCAGGTGCCGCTATGACTGCACTATAGAATTGTTTTAATATATTTTTGTATGGCCGTTTTTAGGCGTTACTTATCCCAAACTATGCTCTATGGTGCAGGAGAAGGGCCAAAATGCAGACTTTTGCACACAATGTGCGCTACATCTTTGTTGCGGGATGCTACATCCAATCCGAAGCCACTAGATCTGATAACTGATAGTTGGACAGGAATTGGCAAGAGGGACCAACTGCTTCTGAGCGCAAGGGAGGAGAGTACCAGTTACACTCCCAATGAGCTTGTGTTTGGACATTTGGTTCGGGGATCCTTGGCGGTTCTGAAGGATGGTTGGGTGCAAGGAATTCTTCCCCGGAAACGAATGAACCATTTTAATGGGTTTAAACAAAAATTGTTTGTGGCATACAGTTGTACTAAAGAACAGCTTGCAGTGACCCAAAATAAGATGAAAAATCTGTATGACAATAGAGTTAAGCGTTGAGAGTTTGAGCCAGTTGATCAGGTGCTGGAGCAGGTGACGCCAGTGTGAGGAACTTTGTGTTTTGGTGTGCAAATTTCTTTCTTTGTTTGGGAATGTTCCCTCCTGTACCAGTTGGGTAGAACATGTCATGCTGGCGATGCTCAGCCGATTAAACAAAAATTGTACTGCACATCCCCAGATCAGTGGGCTCGGCTGGAGTGTGAGGTTGATTTCATGCTCTAGTGCTACTGAGTGTCCTTCGTCATCAAGCTGGGCCTCTCCCTGTATTGTAGTACCTAAGCCATATATTACTCCACAGTGTTGCACAGATTTTAGGAAGATAAATGTCCAAAAAGTCTGTGCCCTTCAGAGACTATGTTACCCAGAGTGCACCTGGCCTGTAGTGATTCTGCTCTGTCATAGCTGTTTCAAGTTTCATTTTGTGGCCTATCATGACATCCTGTATGTCAGAGTTCTGTGTGGGTTCTTATTTATGAAAGTACAGAGTTTGCATGAAATGTGTGTTTATTTCGTATGTTGCCGTGAGACAATAATCCATGTGGTCATTTTTTCGTATGGTATGGTATATTATGTAAAAGTAAACACAGTGGTAAAGTAAACACAGTGAGAAAGCATGATTCTCTTCCATTGCCGCAGGCAAGGGGGCTCTGCAAAATTTGTTAGGAAGTTTGACTCGTTAAAAGGATACTGGAAGGTTCCTTTGTCCCATCATGCACATGAAATAGCTTTTTATTACACCATCCATACCAATCCGAATAAGGTGAGGCCTTTTGGCCTGAGAAACGCTCCAACAACATTCTGGAGAATGACTGTTCTCATCAGTCGTTGTCATCAGGCTTGGAAGGATGTGTTTTTTATTTAGATCACCTTGTGGTTTAAAGTGACACATGACATTCTCATCCCCAGAGGATTTGTGCTCTGTTTGAGAGACAGGCTGAGGCACGGCTTAACATTAATCTGGCTAAGTGCGAGTTCGCCAACGCCACTGTTAGTACATACCTTGGGCGGATTGTGGGGCAGGGTGTGGTCACTCCTGCTAATGCAATAGTGGAAGCAGTAGCAAGGTTCCCTCAGCCTACCACAATGAGATGGGCCCTTTTTCTGCAAACCTATGATCTAAAGATAAAGCACATTAAGGGAGTGGAAAATCTGATGGCTGGTGCCCTGTCCCAGGCACCTCTGTATTTATAATGAAGCAAAGTGTTTTAATGCCCTTGGAATGTTAGGTATGTCTGCAGCTCACTGCTGGGATACTTCAGTGTTGGTGGCATCCTGACATCAAGGTTGTACACATCTACTTGTTTTTTCTTTAAGGTTGTGGGGTTTGGATTTTTAAGGGGGAAGGTTTGATGGCCCTCGTTGTGCCTTTTATTAACATTTCTGTTTATTTTAGGTAGGTGTGACATCAGGCGCCTCCTCAATCATCAGCACCTGAGGTTTTAAATGCTCTTGCCTCCTCCCTCTCTCTCTCTCCTCTGCAGGATGGTTTGTGCACAGATACTGATTTTCAATCAAAAGTTGTAAAGTACACAATATATATTTGAACAGCGTGTTACTCCCTCATTTTTGTCACGGCTTGCCACACTGGTCGTGACAGTCGAAAAGAAAACTGTGCATCTGTTGTTGTGGTTATTGGCAAAAGCATCAAGGATCTGTTATTTTATACCCATGCTTTAATACTAATTTGAAAAAGTGTGTGCATGGAAAAATGAAAGATACAATTAAGAAAACTATTATTTGACAACAGCCTGTATTAATAATGCAAAGATGACTGAATATACAATGCCCATTTCAAATTATGGATCAAGAAACTTGGTAACAATACTTATAAATCTTTTCCCAACTCCTTTGTTATAGTCTGTGAGGTAGTCATTGCTTTGTGTTGATGATTGACATTGGCCTTTGACAATATGTTCTTTTAAAGCTCTACACCAACTTAGTCAAAAATGTTGCTCTTGAGGAGAAAAATGCAGACAGAGGCTTGGTGGCAAGCAGCATACTATACAACTTGGATTCAAATGTTGTACTGGACTCCCATGGTCATCTTTTTCCCCTCTAAGTACTCTCTCTCTGAAAGAGCCGCCAGGGACTCTCTCCCTGACCATCCCAAAAACTTTCCCTCCATGTTGGATCATCATTCAAATTGTCCAACCAACATCTTGTCCTCAGATCTTTTGGTAACCCACTGCTGGTGCAGAGGTATACTAATTATCTAGTGCAGTGGTTCCCAAACATTTTGTTGTGGCCCCCCCTTTGGTTTACATTGACAATTTCACCTTGTGGCAAAGTAGCCAGCGCACATGATCAGTTGGGCCCAATCCCAATACCCGCACTAAACCCTGCGGCCCTGGATGGAGTGCGCACTTGGTATAAGTGCACATAAAGGGTTTGAGTGTGCAGGCTAAAAGTGTGGGAAAACAGCAGAATTGGGTCAGTGATGGCTACGTCATCAGCTCCTGTCGGAACATAATTCCTGGGACATAACCGAGATGATGGAACCAATCCTTTTTTGTGCTGTTTGTGCTTTTGATTATTGAAATGATTTGATTTGCAGCAGGTTTTTGTGCTGTACAGCACTGTCACTGAAATGCAGTGAGAATTTATAGTTCTGATGACATAATTCTGCTGCAATATTCTTTGAGGCCTAAAAACTTCTGCGTTTAAAGGCAGAATTTGTAATAATTTCCATATAATTCTAGGTATAAAATAACTACAACTATAATTATTTATCTAAAAAACATACCATTTGACATTTTTGCATATGTGATATTTTTTGACATTACAAAGTTATTTTTCCTTTTTAAATTTTTTACTTTACGTAAGACTTGTAGTGTAACCTAGGATATATATAATCTTGCCCTAAATACATTTGTTACTTGCCATAATGTTTTCACCACCGTGTAATGTGGTCATTAGTACTGGGCATAATGAATCATTGCATGTAAGCATACATTGACTCAAAGATAGAGATTAGATTTTATCTCTCAATGATTTTTTTCATGTATAACACACTTATGTATATAAAATATAAAAAAATCAATACAATACATATATTGTATATGTATATATTATTATATACTGTAGTATAGTACTATACTATACTACAGTATATTGTCTGTATATGTGTATATATATATAT
>JAVQJG010034924.1:0-32134 GCA_036024015.1 Craterocephalus amniculus
TTGGATGGACTAAAGTGCAAAACAAGAAAGCACATTAACTCCTGTCTGACTCGCTCTACATTGTTTACTTTATTTTAACAAAACTTTAACTTAAAAATAGGTTACACAAGTCAGAAAAATGGCACCAATTATTGTTTATTTGTCTAAATTTCTGTTGCGCTGGGTAACATTGTTAATGTGAACACGTGATTGCATCACCAGACTCACATCTGTGAGCAACGCAGCTGCCAGCAGAGGATCAGACGCGCGTTTTTTTAAGGAACCAAATGCCGATTGATCACGGGTTAACTCGGCTTTGAAAAACCCGCGTCGACGCGCTAATTTCAGTGTGAAAGTTGCTAAAGAGAGGGGGTTTTGCATCCAAACTCCGGTTTCAACAGACTTCATCAAGCCCACCTTTTGACAAGGGCTTCTTGTGTCTTTCCTCTGGAGGGATCCCTTCCCTGCTTTCTCTTTTTAGCCTCCTCAGACACCGTTTTCACCTTCTGATTTTGTTCAGCCATGACAAACATTTGATTGAAGAAGAGGAAATAGTATAACAAAGCAGAGCCCTCTATTTTAATAGAGGAGCTGCACAGCAAAGCGCTGCAGGTCATGTGATCCCATGAGAGACTGATGAGAGTTATAATGTCTGGCTTCAGAAATCATCCATTAATAGTCACATTAGGCTAATATTTGGGTCAAAAGTTACATAGTAGCCCTTTAATATTCTCAATCAATCCAAATTTTTCCAAGAAACAGTATGTCAAAAGACTTGGAAAGTATTTGACAAAGTATTTTGAAAGCTCCTGTTAAGTGACAAAGAAATGTTAAAGTTTGCAAGTTAAGCAAAAATAAAAGTTGCCCATTGTCTAAAGATTAACTTTGTGTGTTTTCAACTATTGAATTACTTGATTAACCTTAAAAAGCTTTTTTTTTCTTGAACATAACCAGTTTTCTTTCAACTAAGATTTTATTCCTCAGAGCTCTTCCAAGCAGAAGAGTGTAGTTGGCACCGATTTGTTTGTGAATTGAGATTAGGTTGAACTAATAATTAGTTCATTACCCCAAGAATAGGAATCCAGTTGGATCATGAGTTGCTGTCAGATTTACATCCTCAATATATAGAAGCCTGGAGAACTTTTCCCAAGGACTACTTAAAAGTGATGAGCAGAAATTTTAAAGAGAGAGAACGAGAGAGGGAGAGAGAAGGAGGGGTATGTTGGTTATAGGTGGTTTATTTGAGTTGAAGTTGAGTTTAGCCCTCTATCTAATGAATTATTGACCCGCTCGGTCTCCTGTCTGCCTCTTATATCACTGCATCAAAGAGCTACCTCACACCAAGACTTGGCAGGACTATTAGTGAGTTAGTGTGTGTGGGCGTGTGTCTGTGTTCCTGTGTTTTGTGTGAGCACAACTAAAAAGAGTGACACAGAGAAGTTCCAAATGCTGTGCTTAGGGAAGGCAGAGAGTTTGGGAGAAAGACTTGGAGTGAAAAGAAAAGAGCAGCTAGTAATGGAAGACTGTTTTTGTATCTCCTACTGTAAAGACAATAACATCAATAACATGTATGGATTGTGGAAGTGAGCAGAACAATCAAACATTAGCTCTGCATTCAAAGAAAATCATGGAAAACAATATGCTGTATTCTGATAGGAGGTCGACCAATGTATGTTTTCAGGGCTTATACTGATTATTAGTAACCTTGGAGGCCGATAACCAATATTCAGTTCAGGCAAAAATGAAAATCTTGAACTTCTAAATGACAAAAACTTGACCAATTCCTTTTGTGTAAATGCTATTTAGTATTTCTGTCATTCAACAACTGGAGGGAGCACACAGCTCAGTAGCATCATTCAAAAACTGTTTTCATTCAAAAACTAGCCTGTAAAACAAAATTTTAGTTATGTTCATATTTCGTGCTTTTCAGTGCCGTTATTACTTATCATGGGTTGTAGAGGACGGCTGCTGTGCTGTGTGAACTTACCGTTGCGTTAACTTACTCAGAGCAGCTCCTCAGTGTCTGACTTCCCCGCGGCATTTTTCCACACCCATTGTGCAGGTGCAGCTGCCATTGCTGATTGGCTCTTATGCCAGCGTAACCCTCCGTGTGTGAGGGGCAATGCCCAAGCCACAGAGAAGTGAGAGCAAGCCGGAGGAGATTCAGCCGGCTGCATCAGAGCCAGAAGAACCCCTTTTTATGTGCATCCATCATATTGGTTGTCCAAAACGTCGAAATAGCCGATGACAATAAATATCAAAAGGCCAAATATTGACCAGGCCAATAATCGGTCAACCTTTTAATTTTGATGTTATCTTGGATTCACATTTCAGCCACAGAATTATTTGTTATGTAAAACCACAAATAATTCAACAATATTTTCAAACTCACAAAGAAGCTAATTAAATCTATTCACAGGCAGAGAAAGAGCTCATTAAATTTGGATTTTGGGTAACTCTGAGGTGGGTCATAGCACAAGACCTTTGCTGCACAATGAGTCTAAAAATATTTCTTCCATGAACCAAACATGCATTTTTAAAAATTTGTATTGTGCTGAGAAATCTGCCTCCACTACATTCTGCTTTTGTAGTCCACAAAGTAAAAGTATGACTGCAGGGTAATTGAAGTCAGAGGTCATCTGTTTAATTTTATTTTTGCTTTTTGAGCTTCACAAGTGGAATTTTGCTGCTTGATTCTTATCATTATGATATATTATTCTTTTAGCTTTTAAAAATATTGTATTAGACTCAGATTACAAATGTCAGAATATTTCTACAAATTCAAACAAACTAATTAACAGTTTTCCCTGATTTCTTTTAGTTGGGAAAAAACAAAAAACAAAACAAGCAGTTAATTTTTTTAAATTCCCAATTAAAAATGCAGGAAATCCAGGTGGTGATGCCTTTTACTGTCCAATATCTAAAGCAAGAAATTCCTATTTCAGTCCTCGAAGGCCACTGTTCTGCAGAGTTTGCACACCTTTGGATGTCAACATTTGATTCTTGAAATCAGTGAAACCAACCACTGAACCAGCACCGGTTCTTGTCTGGTGGAAAAGGGGCATTGGGTCATTGGGTACTTGAAAATGAAATTTGGTCATTTTAGTTACAGTAACAGTGGGTTGAAGCATTTTCAAGTCAGGTTACAAAAATCAAAGCCAAAACAGCTGGGCATATTTGCCAGTGGTCAATACTCATTTACATAACAGATGTTAAGGTTAAAGAGGCAAAGTATGATCCTTATGGTTGGTTTTATTCTGCAGTGAAAAAATGAGATTTTCTTTTTCGTTTACTGACAGTAGAGGGAAACAGAAAGCACAGAGAGGTACAAAGGGTATCCATTCTGGTGGGAACATCAGTAGATCAATATATCTTCATAGAGCTGATAGTTGCTGGTCTGTTGAGCTTTAACTCAGCATATATTGGAACTTTAAACTGTGGAAGTGGTAAAGAGGAAATGTTTGATTTTATCTGTCTGTTTTTCACTCATTTTACTACCTCACACATCTTGTAACACAGGCACATCTTACTTGGCAGCATGTTCATTCGATATAATTGTCTCTATTTTCTCCGGAGCCCTTTCTGTGTCCTAACATCAATCTCCTGTCTGTGCTCTCATTCTGCGCAGTACAAAGACCACTCAGTACCTTTTCTGAGACCTCCATTAGACCTCGACCTGGAGCTTGAAAAACACTCTGCAGTCTCAAAACCTCCTGGGCTCATCATCAATTTTGCCTTGTTTTTTGTCGATTTCATTAATATCAATCTAAGCTCTCTGCCTGGCGGAGGCGGCAATACTCTGCATCATCTGTTAAACATATCAGAGCCTTTACACAATGCAGCGCTATTAGAGATAATTACTATAATTGCAGCTATTGGCAGGATTAAAGGCGTCATCTGCAACATCTAAAGAGGCTCTTGTTGTGTCCTATCCTGCTTGTTGTCTCTTGCGTTTTCTTTTTTCCCCTCTGCATCCCTTCCTTTTCACGATTGAAACCAGATGAATTGCACCTTGCACAAAGAGAAAGGGGTGGGGGGGATGAGGTGGGGTAGATCTGTGGAGGAGAAGAGTGGTGAGGAGAGATAAGGAGAATGAGGAGGCTGAGGACAGAAGTGGGAGAGGAGATAAAACACGAGGTGAACAAGTGGAAATGTGTCCAACAGGAGCAGCGCTCATCGTATAGCATGATTACAGGAATTAATCAGTGTGCAAATATGATCACTTCATCTGCTGTATCTGTTACTATAATTGTAGCTAATTACAGGATTAAAGGACACATCTGGGTGAGATCTAAAGGGACCCCCACTCCTCTCCCCCAGCTCCCTCTGGTCCTCTGTTCATCTCAGATAATGTCTGGGGAACATGTAATGGAGGGGAAACGGGTTGGAGAGGAGTGATGGAAACAAAGGGAAAGAGTTGGAACAAATGATCAAATACTGAAACTATCTATCTGTCCTTTAAAAATGAGAAACAATAATGTTCTGCCATGGACCATTTGGTTTCTCTGACTATAGGCTGTCCACAGTAAAGGCCCTTTTTTTCTCCCTTACAAATGTCAATAGGAATGTTTGTTTCAATCATTCTCCTACTGTGTCGTTTTACTTTCATGCGTCTCTTATGTTGCCATGGGTGACTTCCAGTCAATGTGCCACTATGTAGTCATTTCTAACCACCCAAAATGATTGAATATCTTTCATGCAATATCTCACAGAATTTCTATAGTTCTCGTCTTCATTCTTCTTCTGCACTTTTTTCCTTCCCATTCCTCCTCTTCTTCTTCTGTTAGTTTTTGCTCTGCACTGCCCCCTATGTTTTCTTAGGCTATTGCTCTGTTTACTGCATCAAGCGACATGTGCCTAACCTCCCTGAAAATGGACCAAATTATGCACATAACCAACGCTAAGACTGATGAAAGTGTCCATTTCTCTTTGTATCCGTCCTCTTCATCAAGTATAAACAGACCTTAAAAACCCATTATATAAATTTTCTACCTTAAATATACACTTTTTGCCACTTGTTTGATGGCACAGTGACATCTATCATGTGCATAGAGACACCACGGCCAAGCATCATCCTGCAGCCGAAAAAGATCACTGTACAACTTTTAAATCCAGGAAGCCACCTGCTCAATTTCGACTTGCATGTGCATTACAAACTAGTAAGCGAATGTAAACACACCGGTCATTTTGAATGCATGATGGTGGACTCAGCAAATAAACTTTTGAAGATATTATCTGAGCGAGAGAGGAAACTAAGGAGAGCCAAAGAGCAGAAAGAGATAAGACAAGAGTCGTGTGTAGAGAGGCTCACAGTACAGGTGGGATGCCTGATGGATGGCACATTGCTGAAAGAATATTATAAGCTGAATAGTTTCTCTTTAAATGTGAAAACCAGTTAGATTTCTAGTTCATCGTGGTCAAGCTAACTGGAAGGGTGAAATTAACACAATACATATTTTTAGGACATTTTGGAGATCAGGAAACTTGACATTAGACCAACTTAATGCAAAGTTGTACAATGATCTCCTTAAATAGTCATGGTGTATTTGAATGACCCTTAATCTGACCGTTTTTTCTGTTTTCATTTACATTTATCCCATCGCTGTCGAATCTTTCATTACTCCTGAAAGAATTGAGGATAGATAGGGCTGGTTTGACCAAACTTAAAGACCAAAATCAAGTTTTGTATAGTTCTTTTTTTTAAATCACAATGCTCAGTTTTACAGGAAAAAATGACCAACAAGAAGCATGCAAACTTTTTAACACCTAAAAACATAAACTAAATGCTTTCACTCTAACAAGTTTAGATAAATCGTTATCTTCCCCATGTAAGAATCCTCACATCTTTACCTGCCTTCTGTGACCCCTTTGGTAATAACACAGATATTGACTGTTACTGAACTGAGAGCAGAGAAGCACTCAGAAGCATACTTGGCACACATACAGATCATGACCTTGTCAATCCCTTCTTTGATTGCCTCATCAAACCGTTCAAGCATCACTCGTTCCCTCTGTTAGCACTTACCTCCCTGCTGGTCTCTGCAGAGTTATTTCTGAACCCCCGCTCGCCGAACAGACGCTGCTGCTCACATTGATTAGAATAAAGCAGTGAAGCACATCATCAGATCATGGCTTTGCTCATTTGTTCTGAACAAGTAACAAGCGGAAGAGTTTTTGTTTTTCTAGTCTATTACTAAAAGCACCATATCCACTAACTTATATAAATTTTTCTCTTTTGGGCCATCTATTGTTTTTGTCAATGATGCTAGGGGTTCAACTGATAAGATGCTTTAACTCAAAGCTTTTTGCTAAGTTGTATGTGGTTGTTTGTGATTGACTGGTGATTTCTCCAGGGTGCACCTTACAGTTGTGGAAACATTTTCAGACACCCTTTAAAATATTTTCAAATAGAAAAAGATTAATTTTTTTCAGGTTTTGTTTAGTATTTTTGCAGTAACTTTACTAAAGAAATTGCATTAGATGACCTTATAGTGATTTTTAATGCAATTTTATGAGCATTGTAATATTATAATTATTGTTTTATTGTTCGATTCATTATTTTATTCCTTGCTTATATTGTACAGCACCTTGGTGCAATGCTCTTGTTTTAAGTGTGCTTAGAGAAAATGGATTGGATTGGATGAGATATTTCCCAAATGCATGGGGTGTCTGAAAACTTTTTAACACCACTTTACCTCTTGTCTGATTGCAGCTGGGCTCACCACCAGTCCTACTGTGATCCTGAATTTGCTAAACCTGTGATAGAAAATTAATGAATGTATTAATTCATAACCAGCTGATCTACAGCACTGGTTCCCGCCTTGGGAGTCTGGGACCCAGAATAGTACAGGGGGTTCCCAAGGCATTGACCAGTCAGTTATTGTGATTAAAAATGAAGACCATGTCCACATTTAGATAAGTTGAAGCCTGTCTGCTCAAGTTAATTTTTTTTTCTTTTTAATCATCTGGAGATTTTGTTCACATGGAACTGGAGCTTTTGAGAACCTAAAAAACCCAACTTTTTAAACCAGATCCCAAAATGAATTAAAGGGGGTCATCAGAATCTGCTTTAACGGTATTTTAACACATTTACCCTTAATTAAAAACAAAAAAGAAGAAAAAAAGCATCTTAAATGTGCACAACTTGTGCTTCCAATTGATTTCTTCAGAGTTATGCTAATGATAGCATAAAAGCAAGCATGGTATAACCCTAACCCTAACCCTATTTCTTTGTGACTACTCTGTAATGTTTAGGACATAAAGACAGACATGCTGATTGCAGATTTTGTCAGACTGTGGTCACATACTTCTTAATGGTAGAAAAAGAAGACAAAGTAGAGGAACTTATGATTGATGAGCAATTGTTTCTAAAATCAGTAACAATTTTAGAACTTGAACTGAAACATTTAACTTTACTAAATCTCATCAAACCTTAGTTACAATTCAATCATTCTGACTATTTGTTTTATAAATGAACATTGAATGTTTTAATTGAGGGTTGGTTGAACACTTCCAAATAACTTCTACAGACTTCAAAACTCCCACATCCCCCATCCAAAATTCAAAATCCAGTTGCAAGAGCCAGAAAATAATTTATAGCTATTTTGCTGACAAACCTTTAAACCATTTAATCCACCAAACCAAAGCAACAGGCCACTAGGATAGTGAGTAGTTGTTCCTGCCTGATCTTGTGTGTGAATAACTTTACCCTCCAATTCCTCTTCTCAAGTAGAGTCTTTAATCAATCACAGAAATCAATACTGGCAGCCAGTCTGGCATTTATTTCTGGGGGTTACTCAGTTCCAAGCTGTTGATTTCTGTAGCAACAGCATACATTTAGTAAAGTTATGTTCCCTTTTCTTATTGCTCATTTCTGAAGAAAGAAATGATTGATTTTTATTAGATAATCTTGCTATTGACTTTGTTTACTGAGCACAGAGACGGCTCAAAGCTAAACAGAATATCAAAGAGGTTCCAGACTTCCTTGAAAATTCATGCTGAGAATCTTTGTTTGTTGTAAATCATTTGTTTGATATTATACAGCTAAAATGATGAAGCCATGAAGGGCAAAACTGTAATGTTTCTACATTAAATTGCATTTATAATTGCAGGGTAAGAATCTGACTAAAAAGCATTTCTTCCAGTTGTTTGTTTGAAATTATTGGACTTGTGGCTTTATGTGAAGATTGGTCACGTTATCCTGCTGCCCTTAAAATTGTAGGTACACTTGCATGTCTGATCAGATGAACTTTTGACACTTTAAGCATCTCTTCTGTGAAAGCTGTTTGACAGCTTGGTTGTTAGTTCGAACACACTGAGTGCCAGAACTTAACACAATTTCACCACATGTTCCCTTGAGTTTCTGCTGCAGATTCTGATTGCACCCCAGCAGAGATATTTTGTGTTTAATTAAGTATGAAAAAATGCAGATGAAAAGATGTCAAAATGCATAGAAATATGCCATCAGGCTAATTCTGCTTAGTCTAACTGATATTTCAAAAAAGAGAGAAAGAAAGAAAATACTAAGACGGTGAGGAAAAACATGAGTCAGAAATTTCTTCCACTTTCTAAATCTGTACAGAGCCATAGTCATTATAGTGAGACTAAAGAGCAAAGGAGTAGTGCTGTTGGACCTCACTTCACCACCTAGTTGTTAAGGTGACAAAACCACTTGCAATATCAAGCAAAATTCATGAACATATCTGTACAAGAACGGTAGTCCACAAGCTTTTTTTTCCACAACTAAGCACTGTCATTGTGACAGTATGGTTGTGGGGGGCTGGAATGTTTTCCATCTAAGGTCATTACGAAAGTTAATTGGCATATTTATATACAGTATGTGGTATTGTGTCTCCATTATGACAAAGTTAACCAAAATTATACAAGTGGTAACAACAACACAACAATTACCTTATAATGTTTTAAGTTGTCCCTGTTTTATGTTTGTTTTACCATGCTAGTTGGAGATCTCTGCACTAAAATGTTCAGTCATCATTAAAAAGTATGAAAAAGTGGTATGAAGGCACTGAAGAATTACACCCATCCTCAGATGACATTGACAAATATAAATTCTACCTATTTCAGTCACCAATGGTCATTTTGACTACACAGGATTTTGTGCTGTTGTAGTTTCTTGTCGTTCTGGATCAGAAAATGTGGAAATATTCTGTAAAGGAGGGTATGCAGAGATTGATCGATGCTGGACTTTACAACATACGAGACCTTTCTGGAATAAATGTTCACTTCATCAAGAAGTACACTGAAACCACAACAGCTCAAATAAGTTTGTATAGTAGCTGGAGGAGTGGTTCTTAAAGAGCTAATGAGGCATTAACATGATAACTTATACTTCCTGAGGGGAGAAATTAAACTGTATGGGGCCCGGGGGGGTTTGACCTTTAAAAACAATTTGAAGCTTTGGGAACTACAGTGTTAACACTCTGCCCCTACTAAAGATCCTGAGAAGATTCCTCCAATCATCTACTTCCATCTTTTGTCTTTCCTCTCCTTTTCCTCTTCCTGTGTATTGTTTTCAAATTTCTCACTAATGTTCTACACATGGTCCTGCTCGAGGCCCTTGGGCTCCTGACCCCTTTTACGCTGTCACCCTGCCTGTGTGACCTCCAAGAGAAGGAGCTCCTTTCCTTTACACTTACGGCTGCATTTGCCTACTTCAGTATCATGATGTGGATCAGCTTGCCTTTGTTAGTCTGAGATACGTATTGCAGTGTTGTGTGGTCCAGCCAGCACCCAGAATCACGTCACAAGCCAAGAAAGGAGCAAATTTAATTGAGGAAGAGCTGGACAGATGAGGGACTCTTCCTTCCCACTGGTTGTGATCTGTGAAGTCAGATGATGTGAAGCTATTATCTGTTTATTTTTATAGTTGCACAATGAATATGATGTTTTTTCATAAAGTCTTCTTTTTTGAACCGGGTCGTTCACCTCATGAATGAGTTCGGTTAATTTGTTTTGAAAAAAAGCAGGTAAAATATGATTGTTTCTTTCAAATATGGGTTTGCTGTCAAAAGCTGTGGAATAATTTCATTAATATGTCAAAACAATTTTAAATGAGCCAAGAAACAAAAAACTATTTAGACTCAGCAAAACAGTACATTAGCATCAAGGAACACAACCATGAAAAAAAAGACATTGTACCATTTGTTGAAAGAAGAACAATTCTAGCTGGAGATAGCATTGTGTCCAAAACTAATATAGTTTGATATTTTGAATAAAACAGTTTTAACAAACTTTTAATGATATTTTACAAAATAACATTGAGATTAAATCTACTCAGATAATCAACGACTGTTGTTACCTGTTATTTTCTACTGATTTATGTTGAGGGGAAAAAGCCAATAAATAATCAACAGGTATATCACTTGTACTGATTGTTTCCTTTAGTGCAAAAACATTTGAAACCTTTGGATCATTGCACATAAGTGCGGTACAGACTATTCTGCACTTTGCAAGTGTTAAGGATGTTAAAACAAAGTTTTCTTTCTTTGTGTTAAAGTGGCTCCATAAAGCTGACGGCCTAAACATTTGTTGGAGTTCTCCCTCTTCCTCCTGTTGCTGAATATGATTTAGGGCTATCTAAACTGTATGTTTGTTGTGTAGTTGGATCAGATTACATAGAATTATGTAATCTGGACATTTTAACTTTTTGACTACTGGATAAAGATGACAAATGAAAAAAACAAACAAAAAACAACAACACACACACCCACCCAAAAACCCAAATAGATTAGGACTGAATGAGCAGCAACAAGAACAGATCAATAAAAATCCACAAACCTAGTGAACCCAGATGGCTTTAATCTATTGGTAGTCAAAGAGTAGGGGATTACATCTGGGCCCATTATAATACATGCGCAGACACAAAAACGCTACCCTCATGAGGGGGTAATAGTCGTAGAGGATTATCCATCTTGACCTCCTCCGCATTTCTGTTCTCTTACTCACATATACACACATATAGAGGATTATGTGCAGCCCTCTAGGTTTGGAACTAAGCACTACAACCTCAGTGAGGAGCCTAGTCCCATCCCTCAAGTCATGTTCTTTGCAATTCCTGAAGTTGAGCCATATTAAGTAAATCTTATTTTATATCTTCTCTTATCCTTACTGGGTAGTTACATGTTCCTCAGCCTGTACAGCAGTCAGAAATGAATTGACAGTTTCCTAATATTCCCATCATCACATCTTCAGTTTAACCTCAAAACACTGGACAGGTTTATCTCTGTTATAGTTTTAAGAGCTATCATATCTGCTGCAAAGACCAATCACCTTCACTGATCTAAAAGTTTTTCCAGACACCCTTTAAATTGATCTACTTTCTCTTTCAAAGAAAAACTATTGAATAGAAATAGCACACTGTAACTCAGAAGAGAGCAAAGGCGAACAAAAACTTTAAATCAGATCTATTTTTTTCTTCTGTGAAATGCTTATATGAATATTTACATAACCACAAAACCCATTCATTCTTCAGCTGTAAATCACTGTCAATCTGCAGAAAGCTCGCCAGCCAATGACTTTTAATGTGGGAATGAGGGCAGAAGCAGCATGTGTGGCCTACATCAGCTTTGAGAGAGAGAGTGCTTCTTCTGTCACTCGTCTTAACTTGACTGGCAGGAAGTTGCTGTGTGGCTGTCAAACAAGCATTACTGGGATGCCAATTCAGGCCGATTCCTGTCAGACTGTCACCACGGGCTGAGTCTAATGCGCCATCTCTGATCACCTCTTCCAGGGTGAACTGAGCTTCCACTCTTTGATATTGTTGTGGTGGGACTGGTCTTGATTTTGATGGGAACATTTGGTTGACAAATGACAGGCTACAGGAGCTTTCAAACACTCTTGTATCCTGATGTTTGTTGAATTAAATATCACAAGAACTTGTTTCTCCTGCCTCTTGACTGCTGATTGAACAGCCTGATTAAGCAATTCAGAGTTTTGTTAGATTCTACCATCTCAGCTATTTTTTGTCAGTCTACGGCTCATCTCTCTGGTGTATTTCATATCAGAGACAGCAATTTTGGTGGCTGGAAATGTTATCAAGCTCTATTTTGTCCTCATTCCACTCAATGCCTCTCTCTCTCACACACACTTGTGTTTTGTTATCAGGAGCCTACAACAACAATATAGATAACACAGCTAGGAAATATTAACAGAGTATATTCTGTGGCTGTTTTGTTATTCAGTTAGCTTATCTTTCTGGAAACAGTAGAGAAATGAGGATGATGCAAATACAAAACAAATTATTCCCAACTATTCACATGCATGTCTACGTGCATGTGGGCATTCATGGTTGATTTTTTTTGCAAGCGCATGCACTTTTTGATGGGCCTTTGTGGATTAGCGGATTTATTTATTTTCCTGTGCCTCCTTATTCACATAACCCCAGAATGTCTTGACATTGCAGAAGTCAGGGAGCTGGAGAACAGCCTGTCCCAACTGGAAACTTCTAAAAGCAGCAGTGCTGGTAGTTGAAACAAGAGGTGCATACTGACTTATAGAGTGAGGCAGGAGGTGTCAGGGTACACCGTCAGGTGAGGGTGAGTTGAGAGAAAATGTTTTATTCAAGTTTTATAGTTTGCAGCTGTAGGAAAATGTCTTCAGTTGCATGTCTTGGCATCATGGATTTCACTTTCAGAAGCTCCATTTGCAAAATGTGCAGACAGCTTTTTAGCCAGGGATACTCAGGGACCCAAATAACCTAAAAGGAGGTGTCAGATTTCTCAGAGAAGCAGTGTTCCTGTATTTTCTGGGGGTGTTGGACTCTTAAAAATGTGGACATATTCATTTGATTGTATGTGATTATAGGGTTTTGTAGATTTGTGGTGAGAGATGGTCTTTCTAAGCTGCTATGTACATACTGCATACTGCTTTCCTTTTTAAGCCGGCAGCATCTAGATGTGTACAAACTTTGATTCCAGAATCATAAAACACCTTCCTAGTAATGAAGAAATTTCACTGCCATGCTTCTACCTTCTCATGCAGATCTTATGTTGATGAACTTACCACAGCTTGAGTCCTGTGTGAGACCTTTTCACTGCTTTTGAAGTTTTTTATCCCAGAGCTAATCAGAGCTAGCTTGTAAGCTTAGGTGTTGCCATAATGTTTATTTTTGTGACACTAATTTGGATACTAATTCTGTTCCTCTTTGTTGAAGACCAATCAGAAAACACAATACAGTTGACTTAAACCCGTGGCTTTTATCCCTTAAATGGCTTTTCAGTTCATCCCATTGATGCCCAGCCATGTCCATCAAGAACATTAATAAACCCTCCCTGAGGTAATAGCAACATACAATCTATGGAAAATGCATTGACTTAGATTTTCAGAGAAAACCTAGGACACCTGTATGCTAGAGGCAAAGATATTAGGCAGCACTAACGCTGGGCCAGTGGTAATGACAGAAAGCTACCAAGCACTGTGTAAATGACCAACATTCATTTACATTGTTCTAATCTGTTTGGATAAGGTCTCAAATGCTTAGAGTAAATTGGTCGTAAACTATTTGAAATTGCTTTTGTTCAACTTAAGTAAAAAAAAAAACAATGAAGAACAGACACAGAAAAAATAAGCACCTCCCCTAGCTCATATGAAGTTCAACAGGACCTAGTAAAAGTCAGACAGTGGGGAATAAGGCAGCTGCATATTTTCTAATAAAGCCAGTGCAGAAAATACAAGACAAATGACAAAACAGAATTGAAATAGCATTTTGCAGCACACAACGCCGTCTTGTAAACATAGTTTATTTCCATAAAACTTGGCTTAAGCTCCGAATGCTGCAGCCCAGCAGTGAATACGCACACAGCAGCCCGGGTGTGTTTGATGGAGAGGAGTGCTGGGTAAAAGCAACGGCTTCTAATACTCACCGGCATCAATCTCCTGCATGGACAAACACAAGCAGTGGTTCGCGCAATCCCATATGTTGGCATGGATACAACCTTTCTGGAATCAATTTCAAGTAAGACGCTGTTTATAATGGGATTAGGACTTCTGGCTTACCAGTGTGTAAAAAGTACCTTTGCTTCATTATCAGTATCAGAAAACAATGTTGCAACCAAGTCACTCTGTCAAACCTAATGGAAAGTTGATAGATCCATATTTTTCAGTTCTTAATGCTTGAGAATACATTTGTGGTGTTGGAACCTTCCAGTTCCTAACCCATTTTATGCCCATATATTCCTTATCTGCTGAAAGAATAGATGTAAATGTAAAATTTGAGGCATTGATAAATGACTCAATAACAAACACACATTTCATTTGGGATATGATTTTGCAGCCTGGTTTTTCTTTTTCTGTTTGATTTAATCTTTTTCCTTCTACTTCTCCCTTCTATTTACCTTTCTCCTTTCCCATCCACTAATTCAATCACACACCCCCACACATAAGTACACCATCCCTCTGGTGAGTTATCCCCCATGGACACACACTCTATTACCCAAGATGCATTGTCCCACTGCGTGCTGGCCTTTTCATTGGCCTATAAAACAACCAAAGCTTTATGGCTCTACCGATTCCAAGTACATCAACTGCAGAGAAAAAGAAACAGAAAGGGAGCGAGCGATGGCAAAAAGATTGGAAATATTGGAAGCAAAGGAGAGGAAAGAATTGAAAAGTGCGGGAAAAATACTTGGAAGAGAAAATGCTATTAAGAGAGTGATAAAATGGAAAAAAAGATCCAGGTGTATCACTCAGCCTGGAGAAATAGTGGCGAGAAAAGAAAGTGAATACTTACAGAGCTCAGATAGAGGAGAGAGAATAAAGACCATAAAAATATAGGGATCCATTCATGACTTATAAAATAACCTCCATCAATGTCCAAACCAAAACTGCAGCATTGATGAAATAGATGATATTTTATTGTTCCAGCCCCTGAGCTCCAGCCTGTATAAATAGCTATTGATTCTACATGTTTTATTCAGCCAGCTGGTTGAACTTTCACACCAGGGAGAGTTCAAGGCGAGGCCCCTGTTCTGTGAAAGTCTAAATGCTGCATTTTAGACTGTTGTTTTCTATTGCCTAAATGTTTTATCCCATATTGGTCAATTTAAGAGGCCATTAGTAGTCTGTTCGATCAGGTAAGTATTAGGGAAGTGAAGGAAAAAAGGACTGTCAATTTATTTATTTTTTCTGTTTTCCATTTTCTGATGTAAAGAAACTAAAACTTGTCGAAACTCATGAACATTAACAGCCTGGCTAACGCGACTTCAGTGCGAGTATTGCAGTCTGACTACTGCTTAAGTGAGCTCATAAAAGAGCCTAACTCCCAAATCCTAAAGTTAAACTTACCTCAGCCTGATATTTGACTGAACTGAACCCATTTCTGTTTATTAATATCCTTTTACATGATTAAAATTAGTAACGCAAACGTTTTCTGCATCATTCCTTTCTTTTGCCTTCTCCCCTTATGATTCCTCTGTCTCTTTTTGTCATTTTCTCACATGTCCAAAAAACAGTCACACATTCACAAATCAGTGTTGCAGCCTGCAGGCCTGGCGTAAGCCAGGCACCCAGCTATCAGAGCTTTTGATTTGAGTCTGTTAATGGATCGACAAGAGCCGCCTGACATCCACACGTGTGAAGTGGTGAGATAGTCGTCATGCTGACTCACCACAAACACACTTGTACACAGAGGCACACTTCCAGCCTCCCAGTTACTAATTTCATGCGAACATCCATCTGCATCACCGGTTATTGCTTTGTTTCATTTTCCTCTTTTGCTTTCTCTACCTCCTTTTCTGTTGTTTTAATTTCCATCCTTGTTTTACATCAGTTTTTGAATTGTCCTTCTTTTCTTTCATTTTGCTTTTGTTTTATTTATTTCTTTATTGAATCCTCATTTTTTCCACACATTTCAGACATTCTCTGTTAATGTTTTGTGGAAAATGTTTGTCATTTGATGACTGTTGTTTGTCTTCTGGCGCAATGATGCATGTGGTACAAAGTAGCTTACCTCTGCTTTCATGATCAACATCTCTTAGTCTGTAGTCCTTTTTTTGGCAGTTGTATGACAGAGGATTTGAACATTGGTTGGCTGCTTCAAGGAGTTGTAGCATTTGTACTGAGGAAGCTGCTCAACAAATTGAAACAATGAGCTTCCAAGCTGCAGAAATCCCATGCACAGTGATTTGAAAAGAGGAGCCCTGAGCTTCAGCAAAGTTACCCGAGATTATTACTTTTAAATATATGCAGAGCTCACAAGGATTGGCTGAATTTGTGTTAAAAGTGGTAATCACAATATTGCTAATTCCTGTAGAGATTGGATCATGTAATGTTATAGTGCCCTTTGGTGTCAGATTTTATCTGGCTACAAAGCGCTTTAATCAATAAACTTTATGAAAAACAAAAACCCTCAAGTATCCTGGAGTCTAAACTGAACAGTTACTGAAAGCAAGGGGAAAAATGTGTTTACTGGAGGAAAAAAAGTAGAGACATTAAGTTGAATTTGTTTTCATCCCACTGTCGAGTAAATTCATGGCCATTTTAGTTCATGTTGCCAAACACAAAATACCAATCAAGGCTCTTTTTCCGTTACCCAGTGTTAAAGGGACTATGCCCGATTTCACGTCCGGCTAGCTTTTTTTTAGCTTTTGTGTGACGCTTTTTCGTGGCTAAGGGGTTTAACTTTTTTTTTTTTTAACCTGTCTTGTCCAGCATTGTTGCAAGCAGAATGATTGTCTGGCTGCTGCTTGTTGCCGGGCAAATTTACTCTCTTTCAACTTTTATAATTTCACTCCGGATCACTAGGGGAATGCTATTACTGGCTGATCAAAGTCTGGACGTTCCAAAAATTAACCCGGCAGAGAGAGAGCGTCCCGCCAATGCTAAAAATCTAGCCTCTTTCGCTAACTAAAATGCCCTAGACTCGTACATATGCGCAATCAATGAGACATTAATTGTAATGAAATTACCACTTTTACCACATACTATACCATGTAGAAAACCATTTTTCTTAGAAAGATTAAAATAATATCAGGTATAGTTCCTTTAAAGTTATAAACTAGATATGTTAGTGATTCAGAACGTGCAGGTATGAACTACTGAAAGCATTTTTCCCCAGTTACATGCTCTACCTGAAAACACAACTTAACTACGAGAAAGGAAAATCAATAGGAACATCCTCAGGAATTTGTTTCAATACATGCAGTGTGGTTATCCTGTCATGTCTAAGAGTATTTTGCAATTTTTCTAGAAGTGCAGACAGCAGATTATTCATATGAACACATGTGCAACTGATCCACTTTCTTACATCAGAACTTAACACACAATATTTCCATCTACCCTCGATGACATAAAAAGGAGCTGAAGCTTGAATCAGGATCTCCAAAACATAATTTCTCTGACTTTGTCAGAGATGATTCTCTGTGATGATGGATCCATGCGGTTGGGAATGTTTACTTAGTTTGCAGTAGGGAAACAGCGCAACTCTCACACGCTGTTAAAAAGAAGAAGAAAGAACAGACATTAAAAGCAGCATGAAACATTTTCTATATGGGCTTTTGCAAACTGGAAAAAACGTGTAAATAAAGGTTTTCACACTGTTGATTCAAATGGTTGTATATGTATCTTTGATTGATTCACCTTTAATAATCATTTCACTATTTTTCACCGTTTTCACTTTTTGCATTTTTTCTGGTTCTCTGAACTGAAATGCACTGAGAGCTCAAACACACAGGCAAAGTGCCGAAATGTGTTTGTGGTTGAAACGCTGTTAATGTGTTTTCCCCACCAGTCAATATTCTTTTGTACTGACTGTCATTCACAATGACAGCTGTCCTCCAGTGTTTCACCGTGCATGCTTGTGTGTGTCCACGAGTGCAGTCATTGATGGCTTTGCAGTGTGGAAAGTTGCCAGGAGCAGCACTGTGACAGACATTGACAGTCCTTTTAACAGATGAACTATTGAAGAATTTCTACAAGTTTAATGGTTTTGGATCAATTTGCTCAATTTTGCTTCACTTTCAGAGCAAAGATCAGGGGGAGACACACGTTTTATTTTAAAATGCCCAATTTGATTCAAGTCCATATAACTCATCTGCTGTGACGTTTAGCATACAATTTAATAACCCATGATCAATTCACTACTTTGGCTTTGATGTGATGGATTGAGGTGGTTGGGGGTTGAACTCTGAAGTATACTGTTGGTATGGAGAAAGAAAAATATGTACCTGAAATCTATAATAATATGGCTTTATTCTCTTTGGTTAGCTTGACTAATTTAGTGTTCCACTCAGGACATGACAAATTCAGTATTTAGAATCAAAATCAGGTTTGTACAAAAAACAAACAAACAAACAAAAAGCAAACAAGAATGAAATGAGCACAAAAAACAAAAACAGAGCATACAGTAAGCATTTTGCTGGCTGTGCATTTTTATAGAAGAAATTGAAAAAATTTGTATCCTGATGATTGTTACGTCCCTATTGTAGGTCTTGCGGAAAATGCCAAGGAGGAGACAGTCATGTTTACCTATTATTTAATATTAGATAGTTAAAATACAAAGGCAAGAGCTTCAATCTAAGCTTTGGACAACATAGCTAACAAGAACCCCCTGACTAGGAATAAAAAGGAAAACTTTCATAACCACCTTAACAAAGTAATGGAAACTGAACTACCCTAACTCCAACATAAACATAAAGGGTTTCCTTTATTCGTTCTCCTAGATGTAGGCTGTTGCAGGAATCATACACTTTCAAATAAACCTTCAGGCAAGCCAAAAAGTAAACTGCTTGTGACATTTATGTGCTCACCATCCGTGTAAAATAACATAGTACAACAGTACAATTGGTAAATACCCCATACCATGGGCCTCTCCCACTAGGCTCTGTGTCCAAAGAGAAAAGAAAGAACATATACAAAAAGACTAAGGAACCCAATCACAACAAAGATTTTAAATCCAGCTTTCACATCATTCCATCATTATTTTGATGTAATGTATCCATTCACCGAACACTATTTCCCCAAATTAAACTCAAAACACCTTAATACCCAAGTCAGAGTGCTCAAGTGATATGTTCTGTATGGCATTACGAGGTGACCAGATGTGGGAAGATACAAGAAGGAAAACTGGACAGGAAACTGAAAAGCTAGCAGTAACAGAGGGAGAGAGATGAAATGACGTGTGTGCCGGCACTAATGTACATGTGTGTGTCCGTGCATACGTGCATGAGCGCTCTTGTGTACATGTGCTGTACATTACACCTGGAAACAGCACTATGGTTAGACTTGCTTACAGTGGATATACTTATGTGTACTGCTACAGTATGTTAACATATCCATCCTATTTGTCTCCAGATTTCCTACAAGGCCCTGAGCTCACTGGACCCCAGTGCTGACCTGACAACCCAGAGGGGACGTGTGTTCAAACTGAGAAACGAGACCCATCATCTGTTTGTAGGCCTCTACCCAGGAACCACCTACTTCTTCACCCTAAAGGCCTCCACAAACAAGGGCTTCGGTCCACCCGTTACCATCCGAATAAGCACCAAAATAGCAGGTGAGCCTTAGTCTTTTTGTATGGCTTTACATTGATTCATATTTGAAATGTCAGTTTGTTTTTTAATTTTCTGGCAATATTGGTTGGATGTTGGCTCATTAACTGGTGAAAGACGCTGTGACAGAGCCCCATTATTGCAATAATAGCAGGTAGAGACAGCGAAGGCTTTTCTGTTGGCCCGCTGATGGGCTGACATGTCAGTCAGTTTTTCCATGAATGTATCAGTCTGTGGTTTTGTTTGTGTCTTTCTTTGTCTGTCTGACTGACCGTTTTCTGACATTTTCTCTCCATTGGTAATCCTGTTTATATCAGCCACATCAGTCCACAGAAAATGTCAGTGGCAGCACAAAACAACAAAGAAGACAAAACAAAACAAATTTTGCATCAACGGCTGTGTAATGGTTCTCAGATTTTAAAGCATTTTCTGCTGAAGAGAAGTTCTCGTTATTATTCCAACTGTATGCAGAAGGGTGTCCTTTGTTGTTTTAATGACAGACTGACTGATGTGAAATAAGAACTCTTCACTGTCTTCCTTTTGTCTATCGTTCTTTGCCCTCTTTGTTTGACTCACCCTTTTACTGTCTTTGAAATGCTTTCTTTACTCTTTCACTTTCTTCCAGCAGCTCCATTCTCCACCCTGTTTCTTCATTTCTGTTTGTTACTGTTCAAAGTAAAAATGCTGCTGATCACAGCCTTGATATAAACTCGACAATAACACCCAAATTCTGGGCTTATGAATCAAAATATGAATTTGAAATTACAGTGTCAAATGTCATTAGTAGGTTATAAGCATTGTCCTTTCTGTCAACGCTCACAGTAATTTTTTTAGCATGACCTTTCCAGCGAGTCTCCTTTTCTTCATCACCCCACCTAACCTTAACATGTTGCCAAGAGAGGGGGAAAAAAATTTCACATAAAAAGATATGTCTCCTTCCAAATGTCACGTCATCCCTGATCTTCATTATCTCATTCTGGGCCATGAGGATGCAGAGATTAAAATTAAATGCTGCAGATAGAGACGGATGGATAATGGAAAGAAAAAGAAGGGGTGCTTGTTTTGTGTTAATAACATACATATCGTACCAATCATAGAAAACTGTTAAAGGTTTTGCTCAGGCATATGTACTGCATCTCCAAAACAAAGGCATGGCTGATGTAAAATGAAGATACTGATTGTAATAAAAAGTACATGAAGCCTTCATTTGTCTCTTTGACTTTGCAGGACCTGATAAGATCACTGTTGTCAGGTCGTAAGGCCATGATGCCAGAACAAAATAAGCCTAAATTAAAAACTGGGGCAAATATATAAAATAGATTTGTATAAAGGCTTTATGCGTATTATGTTATAATATATAGTATAGTTATAGTATTATATTATAATGAGTATTATAATAATGTGTTGGCAATAGATTATGATGTTGACTTTGATGTGCATGTTTAGAGGTCAAACTGTGAAAAAAATGAGTGTAAATGTACACTACATTTTCTTTAATAGAATTATATATAGAATTATATATAGAATTATATGGTAATATAACTATATTAAATTATACATGAATTATATGGTAATATTTACCATAGACTGAAGTAGAAAATGTTGATTACGTAATGTTTTGTAAAGCATCATCTCAGCTTTATGTAACTGAAATGTTAAGATTTAATCGTTCTCTAGTTTGAGCGTATTAAGTAATAAATTATGCTCCAAGTTTTCCTATTAAAATGTCAGATGGAGATGTAAACAAAATGTATTTCTAATATTTGACAGAATCTGTAAAATTGAACGAGCGAGTTTCAGCCTTTGGAAAAACTTAACACATTTTTCTTTTAAACTTCAAAGTGTTATTGTTCTGTAAAAGGTACCCTGATTTTGAATGAAAGTGTATAAAAATATGTCGTTTCAGCCCCCATGATGCCAGAGTATGAGTCTGAAACTCCTCTCAATGAGACAGAGGTCACCATCACTATCCTGCTAAAGCCTGCCCAATCTCGGGGAGCACCTATCAGGTAATTTCTTTTGTTATTTTGCTTTATTCTATTTTTCTATGCTTTAAGATTTTTTTATTCAGTTTTATTAATTCAAGTTTTCCACCACTCATTCTTTTAATGTCCCTGATGTAATCCCTGTTCTTCCTCTCTATACACCCACTTCCTCTTTCTATTCCTCAAGAGGCTTTTTACAGCCAACCATTAAAGTCACTCAGATTTAACATTTGCATGTAAAGGAACCAACCCCCCACCCACATTTATAAATGAAACTTGTCATCATTAGTGGTGTCTTGTGACTTTTGAGCTGTTGAATCATGGAGATGCAACTCCAAGAGCCCTCAGTTGTCTGATGCCAGCTTTTCACTGTTTTAATCAAAGCTGTCAACCAGCAGCTAATAAATAAAAGGAGTTTTAGAAATATGTTGCCGGAATTGCTCAGAAAAAAAAATCAGTTGGGCCACTTTGAGATATGATGTGATACAAATAAGAATCAGAGTTTAGTCACTTCTCTATTGATGTTGCTCATAGTTTATTCTGTTAAAATGATGGAAAGCCAAAAAGTAGTATGAGACCGGAGAGTACATCAATTGAGGTTTAACAACCTTTACAGAGTCAGTTTTCTCACAGTATGCCATGGAGCCATGGTAACATATATTATCCTTCAGTCTTACAAAATCATACCGTCCCCCTTTGTTAAAAAACTTAAGAAACTGCAGATTGATGACAACCAGCCGTGTCTCTTCAGCATACTTCAATCAAGCTCTTATATTAGAAACATTAATGCTCCAGCCTTCCGCACTCAAGTCTCATTCAAACCATTGAGAGCATATATCTAGCCCATTTACTTATCCGTTTTTCACATTTTCACCATCAATTAATAAAATGTCACTTTTAGCATGTGTATTCATCTGTGCAGTTGCAAATAGAAGAACATTATTCTCATTAAAATTTAGGGAAATTATATATATGTATATAGAACTTCAGAAATAGATTTGTGAAAAATGATTATTTGCATTTACTCCTCCCTGAATTTTGCGTAACATTGCAGAAACGTCCTGATTGCACATTCATTCAAATGCAGAAAATGGATTGCAAAGCAATTTTGTCCGTTTTACAGTTTGTGTCAAAATTATGCAAATTCTAACATGTCCAAACCTTTAATTTATCAGGGCCTTAGCTCCTGGCTTGTTTTGATTCTTTTGGACATTTATTATTAAGTGTCCAGAGGCTGAGAAACCTCACTTTACAACTCTTTTTCCCAGAATGGCACAAGATAGCAGTTTCAATTTTTGCCCCCACTACATCACACCCTAGCAAGCGGATATCAACACACCACCTGTCTGTAACACACGCCATAGATGATTCATTACAGAGATAAAGAGACAGAGAAAAATAAATAAGTCAAGATGTGAATGTTTTTTTGCTGGCTGGATAGAGCTGACAGTATGAGCTCCACAGAGCACATTTAATACCTGGACAAATTCACATTTATAAAAAACAAAATAAATTCAATAAAAAATAAAAACAATATTATTTTAAAAATACTGGAATTAAATAACATACAGTTAAAGGAACACTGTAACTTTCCATCAAAATATCAGCCTAATGTGAGTGATGATTTCTGAGGTCATCATCAGTGTGTGTTTTGACACATGTCGGAGCGCCGAGGGGGGTGCTTTCTTCAGAAACCAGACATTGTAAGGAGCAGATCTTGTGACCTGCAGCGCTTTCTTTTAGGGCTCCACCTCTACTGTATAAAACACAGGGGGCTCTGCTTTGTGACACTTTTTCCTTGAAAGTTTTTCCTGGTTGAATAAAGCAAGAAGGCGAACATGGATGCCTGACGAGGCCAGGAAGAGAAATGCCGTTTCATTTTCAGCTTCATTTTCCACTTTCAGCTCAGTGGATAGAGCTGTCACCTACTAAGCAGGAGGTCAGCGGTTCAAGCCCCCTTGGGCAAGACACTGAACCCCTATGATTAGAACTCTACACAAAGTATGTTTCAACATAGGTGCTGTATGAATGGGTGAAGAAGACATGTACTGTCAAAGCGCTATGCAAGTACAGTCCATTTACCATTTGTGGGAAGTTAAAGGGTTTACCCCCTAGTGGCCAAAAGTTACACAGTATCATTTAATTATGAGATAAATCAATAACAATAGATAAAAATGATAAATGATATTAGAATAAATAAATGAATGATAGCTAATAGAAGAGACATAAAACAATTACATTTAAAAAATCTATAGAAAATTTTTAAGAAGTAATAAAAACAGGCCACAAATTCCCACCAACAGGCATCCAGGGGTTAAGAGTGGATAGTAGGTGTGGGTTATCAGGGGGAAGGCATCTGTGGTTAATAGCCTAAATATGCAAATATTTTGGATACAATTGTCATTTATGTTTCATTTGTCCTGATGAGATCTGAGGATCTGAAGCTCAGGAGCTTATGTAGGGAATGATTACAAAAAAGGCAATGCTTATAAACTGCTGCTGTGGCTCGGATCCCCTTTAAACTCTCAGCATGTTCACACAAACCACACAAAAGCTTTAATAATAGGCTTTAATGTTAAATGATACCATTTCCATTTGAATTAATGTTTAGGACAGAAGCTAAAAAGGCAGCCATTGATATCAATATATATATATTTTTTAAAATGATCCTAAATTTATAAACATCAGTGGTTATGTTCATATGTACTAGGACTTATGTAAACAGACTTAAATGAAACATTTAAAGCAATCATCAATAATATGGATATCCCTAGTTACTGTTCACGTTCTACAATGTTCCTCTTTTCCTTTTTCCATCTTCTCAGTTAAGGCCTTTTTATGGTCAGCGTTAAACATTCATTTAGACAGAGTTTCTGTTTATCCTCTGTGTTCATGTTGTGCATGTTTCAGTGTGTTGTTAGCAAGCTTGTGAATACTTACCCAAAAGCAGCAAACAAAGGAGCACCAGTGGAAACTGTGGGGCAGTGTTGCTCATACATGACATACAAAAGGAACAAAGAAGAATTTCATTGAAAGAAATGACTAAAAATGTAGTTTATTTTCAATTTCTCACACAACCAAAGAGAAGAATTATCCATCCATGTGCTGTGTTGTATTTAATGGCTGCACAGACCACTCCCATCAACTGTGCCATCCCATTTTTATTCATCCTTCTGTGAATGTGCATTATCATGATCTCCTCTACCACTGCAAAGTTTGCTTTTGTCTAAGAGCCCATCCACACCTTCATTAATTGGACCTTAATTTGTTTGCTCGGAAATTTCAGCTCATTTGGTGCTGGTGTGAATGGGCAATGCAACTCCAATGCACTTCAAAGAAGCAAACTTATGTTTCCTTAAAAAACGTCCAAAATATGAGTTTTGCTGCAAGTAAACCAAATGTAGGAGGTAGACACCACGTACAGCTGAAAAGGAAGTTGCCCTACATCTACCAAGAAAAAAGCAATTTCATTGTTTGTCTTGTCTTCCTCTTCAGTAATTATTGATGCAGTGCTTCCTCTGTTCCAGAGGTTATTAAAAAGGTTTGACTTTGCAATGGGAAAGCAAACGTAGACCAACTCGAAGTTACAAACCCCATTATACTGTAACTGAGTCCTCCATTGTGCAGTCTGGCAGACTATCAGGTGTGAATATGACCTAAAACTGAACTTGGAAGGGAAGTCTGACCTCTGCACTGTCCTTCACTGCATGTATTGCCTAACAACAATGCCAATGTAAACAACCACAAAGATAGTATTGCCTGACAGTGTTTGAAACAGATATACATATTTGTTTGTCAAGTGAGGATAAATGAGCCTGCATGGTTTTATTTGAAAACACACGTAGCCTGTGTGATAATCTAAATGCACACACTTATATACTCTCCTTGTTTCCTAAGTTTTCCCCTTGGTCAAGTCTCCTGCTTCATGTCTTGTGCTGCCTCTGAAAGCCATTAATTTGAAAAGGATATTTCGCCAGAAGGGCAGAAACAGCTAAGACAGTGACATCGAGAGAGCGGGAGCCTCATCTTTGGTCATCAGCAATTATTTTTTTATGAAAGCTGCCAAGCGGGAACTGGGGATAATTGGCCGCGGCCCTCTTCACAGAAACATACATTTTCCTAATTGCATATAATTGTGAAGTGAGTTCTTGGCATAGAGGATGGAGGTAATTGCGGAGGGCTGCTGCGTTTGTCCTGACCGCTAAAGGAGCCCTCACCCATTCATGAGGCTTTGCAGATAATAATGGAAACACACACACACACACACACACACACACAAACATATCCCCAGTTACATGTAGAAACACATGTGCATATGTGTTTGTATACAGTACATAGAAGCATCGACACACCTGCCAAAGCGAGCTTAAGAGTGCGTACTCAGGGTGAGACAGATCTGGACCCCATAAAAGATCTATTAATGTCTATGCTGTTTCTTTTCCCCATGTGCATTAATTCACATCGTTTCTACTTCTAATTCCAGACTTTGCTGCTAAATCAGCACAAGATGTCATCTGCCAGAGTTAACATGACTTTGCTTTCGAGACAGTAAAGGGGGTTGGGGTTCATCATTTCTTTGAGGGTCATTTTCTTCCTGTTTTATTGCCAAAAGAGGTGTAAGGCACTCTGGAGACTGAAGGTGCTTTGCAAGTGAGGGAACATTCAGTGTCATTGTACAGGATCTGTCTCATCTGTTGTGATTGAAACTAAATATAAAACTGCTTGTGTTCACATGGCATCACAGCAACTATGTAAGTTTTGCAGAACACAAAGTTGTGTTATGCGCTCTTGATTGCAGGCGAAAGATTTGTGTTTATGTTGTTTTTCCAAACTGCGTTCACCCATCCACACACCATCAAGTTATAGACTTCCAAAAATGTCTCTGTTTATGCCTACTCAGCCGTGTAGAGGCTGGTGTAAAGCCTCAGATAGCTCCCTTGGTTTGTACAGTGAGCCTGCAGAAGTCATGTAATTGAATACTGGCTTTACAAACCTTTCCAGAACACTTTGATAAAAATCAAAAGAAATTCAAGACAAAACTGAAACTCCAAAAGCAGGTATACTGTAGGATCAGTTTTGTCTTCCTAGAACTTTATTATTATAAACCACCGAGGTTTACAAATGACCCACAACTCCAAGTATCACACTCCGCTTTATTTTTTTTTCTTCCCCAGCTCTTACCAGCTTGTCGTGAAGGAGGAGCGCAAATCTAAAACTCGCCGTGCCGCCTCAGAAGCACCAGAGTGTTTTTCTGCCCCTGTCAGCTTCCGCAATGCCTCCGTCTTGGATTCGCCGTACTACATTGCTGCTGAGCTGGCCCCGTCCAGCCTCACAGTGGTGCAGCCATTCACGGTGGGGGACAACAAGAGCTACGGTGGTTTCTGGAACCCTCCGCTGTCACCTGCTAAAAGCTACAGCATCTACTACCAGGCCATAAGCAGAGCCAATGGGGTGAGTGTTCAAAAGAACCCAAAATGATCATTTTAGCCAATTGACCACATGAGCTGCATGAGTTAGGAATAACTGTTGACAGTTTTCTTCTTTCCTGTAAGCTCAAGCTTATGTGATTAGACCATTTTTTTATTTTGGTGTCTGTGGTTGTTCTGAAAATGATTCTGTGGCAGGTTTACCATAATCATACTGTAGTTTTATTTTGCTTTCATTTCTCAGACTAGTTAGTATACAGTTACCTTTAAAACTGAACGTGCAGAGCCTTGTCACTTTTAGCCTCAGCTGGAAAAGTTTCAAACAATACTGAAACCGTCAAGGAAAAACTAAAACAAGAATTGTTGATCTTTGAGGACAAAATATTTAGTGTTATTCAGATATTTCAAACTTAAAAGTCTTTGAGAACAAAGAACGAATCATTACAGTATTGCAGGTAAAAAGTTACAGATCCGTTTTCCTCAAACACCGGCTTGTTTGAATGACATTTGATTGATATGAGGAAAGTTGTGTTTTGTCTGATCAGAAAAACAAAAGGACACACGTAAATCCCTCTCAGATTTCATCTGTTGCTGTTCACACCCCACCCCACTTTTCTGCCCCTCAAGTCATTTACAACTTGATCTTGGATCCTGGATTTCCATAATACCTTGAACTCCAGTGAGTGTTGTTTTAATTTTCCACTGCCATAACCACGGTAACTCATTTTGGAAGGTGAAGCTTGGTGAGCCGGCTGGTGTCGTGATGCAATATCTCAGGCTCCTCCAAAAAGCAGATTTCCAACAATGCACTCATATGCCGACCGAGTGAAAGTGGGTGTGAGCGAAGTGATTCTTACATGACTGAACAGCAGCCTGTGTCAGCTGAAGAGGATGTATTTGTTGTGCTCTTGCCTTTGCTTGTGTATGCCACTTTTATGCATGTGAGTTCTTTGTGTGTGGACCTTAAATCCGGTCACTTCAGAGACACATTTGATTGGATCTCGGTCAATCCAATCAGTGTAAGGTTTGTCTGGCTCACAGAGTGGAAAATTGAGGGGGTGCTGGTGAAAAGTAAATATAAAAGCAAGTGGACCTGTGCAGCCACCATAACCCAGATGATTTGATGAGGAAGCCAGGCATGCAAAATGGACACACACTCATACAGTTCATGAATATATTTATTCTGCTGAGGAGAAACAGTTTATTCTGAAATGGAAGAATTCGAAACAATAACGGTTGTCTTCTATGGAGATATGGATTTTTTATCATTTTATCTTTTAATATGATTAAAATTCCTATATTTGCAATATATCTATACAACAGTTCTTACTAAAGAAATAAAATATCACTAATCATAATTCAAAACAATCTTGAAGCTAAAAAAAACATAAAAGTTTTATACTAAAATTTAAACTTCTTACTAGTAATAATTATTTCATGTTTTGTATTCTAAGTGTCTCATTACTGAATTTAATAAGTTTTTTTCTAATAGGCCTACTTTCAGCAATGTGAAAATAATGATTTGTAAGATAACTGAACAGGTTCTATTTCTTTTAGAAAGAATGGGGCTCTTCAAAACTCTGTACATCTGGACCTCAAAGGCTCATGAGAAATGTATATTTAGCAGGCTTTTGACCTTTTATTATACTGTACTATAGATAAATTAGTTAAGTGAATTAAAGGTTTTTGATTAAGACTGTGCTGATACAGCTTAACCTGTTCAGTTTTGGCTTGGTCCATGGTTTACGGAAGCAAGCTTCCATGCAAATTTCTGATAAACTCAACTGAACAGTTACTAAATAGAACCAATACTGAATGGTGAATATAATAGCATGGTGTTCCTGCATAACTAAATGGCTTCATTGGGTTTAAAAAGGTGAATTAAGAAAAAATAAATAGTAAAAGTGATAGCCATGAAAGAATTGGAACGGGTATATTTAACTGTACTGGACCCATAGTGGGTCTCCTCAAAGAAGAATCTTGAACTTGAATCTTTTTAGGGTTTTGCAATATTATAAAATCCACACTGGTAAGTGAGAAACTACATTGATCAGAGGATTGGTTGTGTCAAATCTGAATAACTGCTGGGCCAGATCTCTGCATAAAGGAAAATGCCAATATTTAATTTTGATTCTCTAAAGTCATTTTCTATATCATTTGCAGCTTCAGCGAGGATTCTTGTTGGTCAAGGATTTAAGTTTATCTCTGGTCCTCACAAAGGGCCTTAATATGTTTAATTTCTGTCAGTCATTTAGAGTAGGTGTCAATTCTTCTTCTATGGCAGTGCTGCATGGCATCTTTTAAAAGAAACTCCTCATTTGCATTTCAGAGAACCTGATGGTTTGATCCCATGGATGAAAGTCTGTTTCTGATTCTCTGCTTGTCTTGGATAATCCCGCTAGTTTTTCCCTCTGAGATCCACCTGTCCATCAAGGAAAATGTCACTTTCTCGTCTTCTTTTTTCCTTTTCTGTCACTGTTTCTCTCTGGAGAGCATTTAGGAGAAATTGTTCTCTCAATCCACCCACTCTTCATGTCTTCATTTCTCACTTTCCTTTGTCACTGCTACTTCTTCCAGCAGGGAAGAGGACACAAAAACCAGCCAGTCGCGTGTTTTTGTTTCCTACCTTCGTTTCCTAGATTCTCTCCATCACTCTTTTTTCCAAGTAGTGCTCCATGTTTGTTTTTTGAATTGACCGTTTTTCCACTCCTACTTTCTCTGTTGTGATTCTACGATCTGATTCTTTGCTTTCTTTCTACTATCCTTTTTTAAATTGCTCTTTTCATTATTTGTTCCTGGACTCTAATCCTTCCATACAATCCTTTTATACTCAAATCTCTCCCATATTTAGCTTTTCTTTACTATTGTTCAACTTCTTATTTTAATTCTATCCCCTTCCCTAATTTTGTCAATCCAATTTCATCCTTTCTTGTTTTCTTTCTCTACCAGCTGCTAAACCTTCATTTCCTTCCCTGTGTCTCTCCCTCACCTTCCTCCTCTCATCCCCCTCCCCCCTCTGGGGTGACATCAGCCTGAATCCAGCCTCTCATCTCCCATCACTATGCCAGTTAGTCGGCGTTCGGCACATTAAACCTACTCAGTAACAGCAATCTAAATGTCTTCCTCGATGTTGTGATGGCTTTCTCTCTCTGACACACACACACGTACACACCAACACACCCACGTACAAATAAAGTGCCTGAGGCTGTAAGTAAGACAAGTAAGAGCAAGAGTGATTCGGGACTGAAGGGATGAGGAACAATCATTATAGGTGGAATAAGGGATGAAAGGGGTAAAGACAGAATACAGAAGGCAGAGACTGAAGCCTGAAAGGGAAAGATTATGATGCAGTATAAGAATAATAATAATATAATAAGAAAAACAAACAAACTTTCAACCCAGCGTCTGTTGGTGCTGAAACATAACCTTAGGTGCTAGACCTGATTTGTGGTCTCTGGTGTCAGTCTTTGTATTGTGGCCTCCCACTCTTAAACACTTCCTTTTGATGTTGATCCAATCCATAAATGTGGACATGCAGTCACTTAGAGCTGTAGTTCCTAACCTTGGATCCCCCAAAGAGCACAGGGGGTCCCCTGAGGCTTTGACTGTTGACAGCCAATTGAAGTAAGACCATATCCATGCAGAGATGAGGTGAAATGTGTTTGCTTACGTTTTTAGATCATTTGGAATCAGTTGGAACCAGTGGTTTGGAAGCACAAATGCACTAACTTTACAGAAAAAAGAAAACAACTAAGTTTATATGTTGGTAATTACATTAACTTTGGTTTAATTTAGTGCACTGTATCTCAATCCAAGTCTTCGGGACACCTGAGTCCAACACACCTGAGTCAGTTATTGAAAATGCTCAGAAAGTTTTTGACAGCCTCTTAACCATCCATTCATTTTATTGATGTGTGTTAGGGTTACCTCTAAAACGTGCAGTGTAGTGGATCCTCAGGGCCTGGACTGAGAAACATTGGTTTGATAAAAGGATTCAGCATCATTTATGGCAGGGGTCTCAAACTGGACACACGCCAGCACACCAGACTCCACTCATCTCATCAAGTCTTCATTGGATAAATTTGATGAGTTGAGTGGAGTCTGGTGTGCTGCTGCATGGCTGGAATGAAAGCCTGCAGGTACACGGCCCCATATATATATACACATATATATATATATATATAGTATTAGATTTTTTCCATTTGTTCATTGACAGAATTGATACTATATATACATATTCAAAACCTATGCCAGAGTTTTTATATGTACAGTGTGATAAAGTATGTCAACCATTGTGAGGGACCTACCAGTTGAGATGTAAAAGCGAAACGACACAAAAAGAGCTCATATTCATTAAGAAAGAAGAAGCACATCATTTAAATTGATGAAATGCAGGACATTTAATTTCAGAAATAATGGGGGGTAGATGAATCTGACTTTGACCAAAGTAGGGGAGAAGGAAATACAAGAGACGTGGAGTTGGGTGAGGGGAAACACTGGAAGAGGACAAAGAAGTCCCGGACAAATAGGGCAGGAAATGGCAGAAGACAAAAGGAAACTGCAGTAAGCATGGAGAAACATGCCCTTCTATGCTGTGAAAAATGCAGCCAGACACCTCTCTTGACAAGTAAAAAGCCTCAGGGGCTGGCCAAGGTAGTCTGACAATCAATGTCATTCACCCACACACTCACTCACCTACACACACACTAAACAGGCCTCAGAGTGCCAGTTTTTGAGGCTCGAGGAGAGAGATTTTACCAGCTAAAAGTTTGTGTCAATCAAAATGCACTCGGATGGTTCCCGAATCCCTTGATACAGTTTTATTGCACAGGTGTCTCTCTCAATGGAAAAGATACATACACTTCCTTGCCTTTGTGTGCATTTCCTTATAGAATTGTACAAACAGTTATGCAGGTTTGTGCAACTTGTCTGATGGAATTTCATTAACAAAAAACATTCAAACTGAAATTAACACTCAGGAGTCATTGGACGCGCCGCCGCGTCTTTTTTAAGTCGCCGATTTAAGACGACCTAGCAGCGAGACGAGAGTAAAACCAAACTTATGAGGGGAAATGTACGGCACACTTTTTCATGTATGATACCGTGATGTTTGATGCAGAAAAAAGCTGCAAAAACGGACTTTTCTAGCTAAAGTGCTAGCAACCAGAAACTAACAAGTTCTTCTGACAACAGAGCTTCCTATTGGTGGAAAAATCACCACATCAACCAATGAAAAATTGTG
>JAVQJG010034932.1:0-14229 GCA_036024015.1 Craterocephalus amniculus
CACACACACACACACACACACACACACACACACACACACACACACACACACACACACACACACACACACACACAGCCCTGTACAGCAGAGCAGGAGAGAGAAACAGAGGGAGGGAGGCTGCAGAATCAGCCTACTGTCCACAGACGGGGTGGGGGTGGGGGGTGGGGGTACACGAATCCTTTCAGCTGTGTGTGTCTGTATATTGTTTTGGTGTGTGTGTGAGGAGCAGTTGGAGGGGGTCAACTACAGTTGAGACATGTATGGCTGCTATGTGAGCTATGGGCTGGGGGGACTTTAGTTCGATAATATTTTATGAACCGGCGACTATTTTTCTCTCAAAATGAAACAAGAGTGCAGCTTTTTTCTTATCTCTGACCTCCGGAGTGATGACACGATGAGAAAGAAGTGGTGACACCACAGGGAAGGCCGAGCTGACATGTAACCTGACAGAGCGGACTCTGGACTGCAGACAGAGCGCCAGTCTTTGTTTTTTTATTTTTAAATAGACACACATTAGCAGCAGATATCAAACGGGTGACAAATATCCCATAATTGGATCATTCATCACCAGCAAACACATCTGTTTTGAGTAATGGGAAAACTAATCAGCAAAAATGATACGGAGACAACTCACGCCGGGCACCGGGAAGATTTATGCCGGAGTGATTCAGGACTCAAGCCTGTTCCTATCGATTGTTTCGTCTAAATGCCTTTTGGTTTAATCAAAGGGAAGAGTCCGAATGGTGCCACGCCAGCTGGGCGATGAACAGGTATGATTGGCAACGGGGAATTTTTCTCACTCTTATTAGCTCTACCTTAAATGTCAAAGTTCCCCGGGGTTCAGTGGAGCTTCAAATCCAGCTTTGAGTGGTTAGTGTTCAAAGGGAACGCGTCACTAGTGCGATGGACACTTATCCGGTAAATCCTGTCTGAGTAGAAAGTACAGTTTATAGGGACTTAGGCTATATGTCATACAGGCCGCATACATATGCTCCTCTGAGTGAGGAAGATTTTCCCCCCGGCTGATCTCTCTGCTAGACAACCTGCCCACACACAGATAACGTAAAGGAGGCCACATCTTCTCACTGGCTACGGTTAAAGCACTATTATGCTATAAAGTATGTATTAATTCATTTTGAAATAAAATATTCTCCTTCTAGTTTGATGGGTTCTGATTGGTTGGGGGAGTAAACAAACTCTGCTTCCCGCTTCGTTATTTTCGCCTGATTTGGATGAAGCAGCAGCTCGTTTCCAGCATACTTCTTCACTCTCAGGTGAACAGAATCGGTTTGAGTCCATTTGTTTCAGGCACCAGGACAAGGGACCGAGCAGGTGCCAAACGACCAGAATAAACTTAACCCCTCGTCATCCTGCTCTACTGTTTGGCAGAGTAAATCTTTCAGTGATTTTCGTGAATCTTAGAAAAGAATTAATTAAACCTGCCTGAATCGTCTCGACCAGTTAGTTTGGGTGTGTAATTACAACAAAAAGTGTTTGTTATCCTGTTATTGTTTCAACTTTTGACCATTTCACTGTAATTACTTCATTATTAACTTTTATCTCAGCTATATGACAAATAAACTTTATTCCTATTTTTCTTGTTCAAAAGGGAAAATCATACATATGGTTCATCTGATAAAGGAATTATTTAATTTATGAATTAAGGTGGAATAAACCAAACCTACTTCAGAATGCTTAATTAGGAATGATCATTCTTATTCAAGAGTTTTTTTCATCTCTTTAAAGCAGAATTAACTTGAATTCTGAATTAAAAAAGAATTAAAACTCTCATGTAAACTTAGAAAATGATAAGCAGCAGAATTTTTCCCAGGAAAGCACAGCTACTCATGTCTAACCTTCTGACTTTGTTTGGGTTTGCGAGAATGAGCAGTGTGTGAACGCGCAATGATTCACCTAGTTTTCTTGGAACCACAGGAAGGGGGAACTGTCAGACCTCTAGAGAAATCCCCAAAACTAAAGCGCCGGTTAATCCTTTCAATGTCTTAGTTAGACTTGTGCAGATGTGGACGAGGATGAATAATCCCTTCTAAGTGAATAATGCAAACAGTGTCCTATAGTACAACTTTTAAGTCACCGGCCAAACACTGTTTACTGGTTTTAACAGTTTGAAAAAAACCCTTTTTGGTCTGTTTATCTTTATTGATAGAATAAACCCCTTTACATTATCACCATCTGCATCCAGCGTACCACACTTAGGGATCCACTGCATTTTGTATCAGTGATATGCACTCCTAAACAATGAATCAGTGTAACAGAAGAAACAATACAGTGATACCACACAAGACAAAAGATGCTATTAAGTCCATTATTAACGTCACAGGAAAAATCCCTATTAAGCCCCACAGCTTCACGACAAGCCCCCGCGGGTATACTTAAGTAATTTCTGTCAGGCTGTATCCCTGCACAGCTCCACCCATCTCAGCAATTGTTATTGTAATGACTCAGTGTTTTGTCGGCCAGTTCTCGCTCTTCTCTTCCAGCACTGAAAGTACCTAAAGTGCTCCCAAAGTCTTAAGATTGTAATCTGTGATGTCATATTGATGCATGGCCTGAAGCGGCTCCATTAGCGGCCTGGGAGACTGACTCTGTGGGCTCATACAATATCTGCCAGTACTTTTTACATCTACAAGGGAATTTAGATGATAGTGGGGCTATTAGTTCTGATCCACAAAACATAAGCTTATCTACATCCAAAAACAATCATCCTCCGTTACATTCACCTTGCACCTCTTTTCCACTGGTTGTTATCCTGATGTGAAATAATAGATGTCGATTAATTTTAATTCATGGCTGCAGAAGATAAAAACGAGACTGAGTTTTAGACTGTAGGGGCTGATAAATCTGCTTTTTTTCTGCCACAGGGATGCAAGATATTGGATTCATGTACAAACATGTGGAAAGTTCAAATTATAGAAAAGTCCCCCCAAATAAGACTAAAACTCTGAGTCAGTTGTCCTGGCTGATTTATTCCCAGATGGATGGTACTAAATACAGATGTGAACGCACTCGCAGACAGATCTGGTCACTCGACCCACATTCAGAGTCGGTTCGGGACACTTGTGGTTCGATGTAATAACAGTGGGTGCAGATGGTTCTGGACAACATGAAGGAGGCCATCGACTACCCTGAGGGGGTTCCCCTACATTGTCTGGCTTCTTTGTCTTTTTTCATTTATTTCTTTTTAAAAGATCCTTTAAAATCATCTCTCAAACTTCCAGGATTTGTTATTTACAGAGAACCTCAAACTTTATGTTAATTCCTGCAGCAACAGTGGAGAAACCAGCCCTGTCTGCCTTTTAACAGACCATTCCCTTGATGTTTAGTAGGCAGATGAAGCCTAAAAATGTATTAAGGGTTGAAAAGTTCATGTTTGACTGTTTCAAGCAGGATTTCCGTTCAGATACTCGCTCAGTTCATGCATTTCTTCTTTGTAAAATACTCCAGTATAAAAAAAAGTACTCTTAGTTGACACACGTGGTCACTCAGGATGCTTGTGGTGGCCATGCAGAGCTGTCCACCTGTGATCAGATCACAGAGGATCTATGATGATACCAAGTCTGAACAGCCTCTCAGGTCTTTAGGCTGAAGACCAACCCTGATATGCACAGCTATGTGTTGTTGTCAGACAAGACACTGTTCTTGTATGGCGTATATAAGCCCTGCAAGCCAATACCTGACCGACTGGTGAACACATGACGACAGTGTTAACTAAAAATGAAGTCTGTCCACGGACATCAACACACCGACAACTTTCCACACATAAAAACACTAAAACATGGGAAACATTGTTAGTTGTGATGAAATAATGTATTTTACTGTATGCATTAGGGATGGGCATTCAATTAAATTGTCTTAATCGATTATTAGGAGAATTAATGATTGGCTAATCATTCATATTTCTATATTGAAATTCAATATAAATAGCCTCTATTTAAATGAAGTGAAAGTAGAAAAGACCCAGTGTGTTTTCTTATTTAGATTTTTATTACAAGATGAATGACTCTTGTGGCAGTTAAATGGGACTCATTCAATGTTTTCACTGGAAAATATGCTTACATACAACTTCAGCACCAGTCTAAATATGCATTCAATTAAGACAGTTTAATTGATTCAAATCTTAATGAGCGATTAATCAATCATCGCTTAATCATGCCTATCCCTAGTATGCATGAACTAACATAAAATAAGTTTAACAAAAAAGTGTGTGTGTGTGAATTATTCATTTCATTAGCCAACCCTGCAACATGTCCAAATATCATCCGTTACGTTTGCCGGTCTGTAACCATCCGGAGCTACCAGCACATTTCTGACCTTTACCACACTCACATGCACTTGAGGAACCCACCGGCTGCATCTCATGGCAGAGTTTTGCGGGTTGGACATCATCGAGACACAAAATAACCATACCAAGCATGTCATGCTCACCTTACAGTTGCTTAGCTGCAACTGGAAAACAAACTGATGTACGATAAGAGCAACAGTTAACATTAAACACCTGGATGTGGAACCACAACTCCACTTCCGATCTGAAACCACCTGCTGATGCACTATATTTGGCCTGTTCAGCGGTGCACGCTCTCTGCAGCGAAGACCCTTCGGTCAGAAAAAAAAAGAAAAGAAGAAGCTGAAATTCACTGAAGCTAAAAGTCCCTTCAGCTCCAACTCACAACTGAAGAAGACTTGCCATTGGATCACTGTCCCTTTAAATAACTTTAAGACCTTTTTTCTCTTCTCCACCTCCCTCCCCTGAGGTTTATCACAGTGACTCTTCTCTCTTCCGTCTTTTCCCCGTCTCCCTCGCTCTCTCCATCACAGACACAAGCACTGCCAGCCTGTGTGTGTGTGTGTGTGTGTGTGTGTGCGCGGTTGGCAACTACAAAGCAGTTAGCCAAGCATCTCTTGGCTCTGTGCAGGGAGAATAAGACACTCTCATTACTGCCCTTAAAAAGCTCTTGCCCTCACAAAATCCAGCGCAGACCCGGACACCGGTGCAAGAATGTCACAGGAAAGACGCCGCGAGTTAAAGGCTACTTTTCTGCTCACAACTCAATCGGCATGTGAGTGTGCATGTCTGCGGTTGATGGCTTCTGCCCCCCCCCCCCTTGCCCGTTCCCCTTTCCTGTTCCTCTTTAATGTCACAGGGCTGGCTCACATGACCTTGAGCGGCAGCGTTGGCACTGCAAGAACGAGAGCTGCCTCGCCTGCGGGCGCCCTTGAACTGGATCTGCAAGACATAAAAAAAAAAGAAAAAAAAAGGAAAAAAAAAAAAGAGAAAAACCTTCATGCAGTCTGATAGACATCTCTTCCTAACCCTCACCCCCTTCCTCACACACCTATCCTCCCCCCTTTCTCCTCAGCTCTTTTATTCAATCTACGCCGCTTCTTATCTCTTCCCCCTGGTGGGAAGAGATTTATCAGGATGCTGTATCTTTAACCTCTCTATCAGACTGAGATTGAAACAGAATTTCAAAATGTCTGACTGGCCTGCGTGGATTTATTTTTAAACCTCCTCCTCCCTCATGCACAAGCTCAGTGCCATTTCGGGAAAGGGTGATTTTGAGGGAAGCAAATGGGGGGGGTTGCTTTATAGAATACACCTGCGTGAAGAAGCGAGCGTCCATTCTGAACGAAATTCCAGCCTTTTTTTTTTTAAATTTCCCTGGGATCCCGTTGGTGCAAAGTGACCTGCTGCAGCTTCAAAACAAACATCCCAGCCTCTGTTACAGGGATGAGCATCGTTTTTTTTAAACAGCCAATCACGGCCTTCTGACTCAGAGAAGGGAGGCGAGTCAGAGCCCGTGTTTTGACAGGTTGATGATGACCTGCTGCGTCCCACTGAAGACCTCCGATTTCCTAAAGTAAACACTGTGTTCCACAGTCGAAAAGTCTGAGTCGGCACCATCTGACCGGGCTCCTGCTTGAGAGCAGAGCAGAGTCCAAAGTTTGAGAAAAAGAGGGTTAAAAAAACCCCCAAAAAAACAGAATGAAGGCTTTTTTTTTAAATCTCTCAGCAGGTAAATACTGTGGCACCCTCCCAGTAACTGAGACTCAGGCCACCAAAGTTCAAGTAATTCTGTCAATATTTGCATTGCCCTGTTAGGAGCAAAGGGTGTTTGAAAATATATAAAAGGCCTTTTCTTTTGAACGTAACACACAAACACACACAATGGAGTAGAGAGTGAGTGTATACTAGTGGAAGCTGGCTCTTCTCCTTTCTCTCCTACTGGCTCCCTTGGAGCCTGACCTTTTAAAACGGTAATGTTATCACATGTCATACGTAGGCCTGCTGGAAACCATCTGCTAAAGGAACCGTGGTGGCTTCCCATCACCAAAAAAACCCAGCGGCTGGAGCAGCCGGGTGCCGGTTCTGACCGGTTCTTATTTGGCACACGTCGCCTTCATTCAAACAAATGCAAACACAGAGAGATGGAAGGGGAAACACGCCCCTAAAAGGCCTGTGTTGATCAAGTAGCTTTCCAATTAGCTTTAAGGGGCTTTGGTGCGGAGACCACCACTGACAGGAGCGGGGCGTGTGGACTAAAACGGACTTTCGCCGCTAATCTGACCCCCCCTGCCATGTTTAGCCCCTCCTCAGGATATTATATGGTGTTTGTCGGCGTGACACCTTGGCTAATAAGGTTGTTTTTAAACAGAGCGAAACCAATATGATTAGCGTTAGCTGAGACTAATATAGCGAAAACGGAAACGACGCGATGCCTAATTGGCACACGTGTGCAAGCTCGCTCCCATCAAAAAACCAGATATCTGGTTTTCATATCAGGGAAATGCTGAAATATTAAAAAGGCCCCTGTGTAGACCCCCCCCCCTCCCTCCCTCCCCGCCTTGCAGAAGAGCCAAAAAAACCAGGCTCGTTTGTGGAGGCACCACAGCGTCCTGAGAGATTCATTACAGGCAGATTTGTTCCACATAGTGAAATATGAGTGAGCTCTGCCGCCTGAAAATTGCATTGCTTCATAAGTGAGCCCCCAATGCCACAATAAGCCCAGATTTTCTGTTCTAAAAAGGTCTTAGCTCAATATAACAGCTACAGCAATTATTTGGCGAGGAGGAGATCAAACCCGGTGTTTATCCCGCTTTGTCTGTCTGGAGACGCAGCAGGAAGAAACGGCGAGCAGCAACACGGGAGCGTGTGCAAGAAAGCATCAAAACTATACGGTATGACGGTGGACCGTTTCTTTCCCCGCCGCTTTGGGGCAAATTGCCCAAAAAAAACCAACAAAAAAACCAACATAAAAACAAAAGAAAGGGGCTTTTTCTAACACACGGGTCTGATTCTCCCCCCCCCCCACCCCAACACCGTACTGATACAGATTCCCGTTAGCATTCATTAGAAGAGCGTTTAGCTGGAAGAAGCATAAAGGATGATGTATGTAAATGATCAATTTGCATGCCTATCTCTGACACAGATAATTCCCCCCCCCCCCTCCCAAAAAAAAGGGGGTCACCACAGCTGAATAATCAAGTGCACGGCACATTTTCTACACCACAGTTGAACTTGGTACAGTAAATAACCTGACCTGAATAAAGCCAAGCAAATCTGGGAGAAAGCCAGATATATTTAGCAAACAACCCCCCCAACCCCCCCCCCCGTATGTCAGGGAAAGAGAAATGTGAAAAGATCCTTTACTTAAAAGCATGTGTGGCTTGGGGTTTGGGCTTGTCAGGTCTGACTGCAGTAATCAAACACTATTACTGGAGACTGAGAGCGAGCGAGAGGGGTGGGGGCGGCCCTTATAGGAGGTGGCAGCACTTCAGAAAGCCCCGTTTTACTGTAAAGGCTTATAATATGAGAGTGTGTTTTTTTGAAGTGCGGGGCTGTGGAGAGAGGAGAGACCTCAGCGCTCAGCTTGGGGCGTATAATCTATGGTTCATTTGCAGCTTTTCTCCCCGGTATGACAAGCCGTTTACAAGACGTAGCCTCTGCTGCTGACCCAGTTCTGAGTGGCTGCGTCTCGCGACAAGGCCCTGCCTCCCCATCAGGCCCTGCTCCTCGTCTAACTGACGATAACACCACCACCCTCTGCCTCCGTGAACTGTGGGAAAAAAAAATAGGTCGCCCTGACCCACTTTTCTTCTTTCTTTTTCTTTTTTTCTTCTCTCCTCCCTGAGATCGTGAGAGGAGTTCTGCAGAGCATGATCGAGGGAGACATTAAAAGGGAAAGAGACAGAGGGGAGGGGGGGGACAAAGGAAAGAAATCAAAAAGACACGACTGTGATGGGTCCTCGCTGTGTGATGATGTGTTCCCGTGGCATTTAGGTTGCAGGCGACCCCTCATCAGCTGGTCTGGTGTATATTAGGAATAAAAAACCTCCCACGCCCCGATACAACCACTACTGCTGAGGTTTAAAGGAGCTAAAGGGGTAAGAAAGATTAAAAAAATATCAGGTATAGCTCCTTTAATATCATCTACAGTTCACATCACATTTTATCTACAGCTCCTTCTTCCAAATTCAGATTCTCCGCCTTTTAAGAACTGAGATGCACACGTGTGTCATTTCGCACTAACGAAGGTCTGACATGTGGTCCAGCTTAAAAAAAGATGAGCCCTTCCTGTCTTGAGGAGGTGTTGCGTGGCTAACTGAGCCATGAGATGCCCTTACGCCTGCTAGCATGACACTCGCCCCCTTTTGAATTCCTGAGTGTCGGTCGGGACGGCTCATGATATATCCGCGAACACACACGTCGCTCTCCGGCAACCTTTCCCTTCATTAGGCTGCACTCACACATGCGAAGCCTTCATAATCCCTCCATACATTTAAACACGGCTCTCTCCTCCACCGGCACGTTCCTATGACAACAGCCAGGAGTTTCATTCATTTGTTCAAGACGGTGCCGGAAAAACCTAAGCAAAGCACACCTTTGACTGCTAATTTGAATATTAATGCACCTGCCAAAAATCATCACTCCATCACTCAGTGGTGCCTCGGTGTTGCTAAGCAACCTTTGTTTAGCTTTGCTCGAGAGCTACACTTGCAGGAGTCAGACTGACATGTCATTATTACCTTTTAAAAACCTTTTACCTTTAAAGAGACTCACTCAATTGAACAATTCCTTTTGCCATTTGTTCCCCTACATAACAAATATTTAAGATTTCTTAGCTTATTTCATTTAGTTTTCTTTAAAAGACCCCAGATCGCCTTTTGTAAGCAAATATTTCAAATTCAGTCACGTAAAAATCTCCTTGTGTTGGTCAGAATTCCCTTACGCTAGCACCCCGGTTGTCTCCCAGTTGGCCTGTACAAGGATGTTAGCCCCACCATGCTAGCAGCTACACGTGTTTGCATGTGTACTCATTTGCAACGGCCCCAGTTTGACACTTTAAAAAACAGTGGAGGGTTGACCCGCCACTAAACTCTCACCAGCTCCGTGCTAAGCCCCTGCGTGCTAATGGTGACCTAGTGCACACAGACATGTCGGTGCCTCCTAGACGGGCCACGAAGTCCACTGCTCCACTTTTCTCCTGCAGTCAGACTTTCTTTAAAAAAACACCAACAACAGAGCCGAACAGGATCTGTTGCCGTGTCGAGAACGCTCCGAACGCCAGCGGAGAAAGACAAAAATGCTTGTTGGAAAAAGAGAGAACAGGCTGTCAGGTCTCTTTATTCAGCGGGGGGGGGTTGGTGGAGGTACTCGTTCCAGTTATGGGGGTGGATGTAGGTCAAGCCCTGCCTCTTCGTAAGCACCAAGGTCAACGCTGAATGGAAGGAAAGGTGGCTTAGAGAGAAAGAGGCCCTGGATAAACCACATTCGTCTGGCTCTTGTGCCAGCAGCAGCTCCAGACGTGTAAACAGAGTTACACAAGCGCACAACTCTTCTACCATAACCTTGTGTATGAATGTGTGTGTGATCGCACACGTTGCACAACCTTTACTGTAGCTTCAATTACCTTTTATAACCAAAACATGGTTTCACTTAAAATGACACACGAGTTGGTAACACGTGTTGGGCTCCTCTCTTTTTGACATGATACAGTTACACAAGGAGGAGAAGAAAAGTTTAAAAAAAGATGAAGCTGCAGGTTTGCTTTATGTGTGTGTTAGGAGGCGCATTGGTTGAGCATCGGCTGGAGTCCGACTGTAAGTGTCACATCCTTACAAGGGCTCAGCTTAGTTTAATTTGTGCCTAACAAACAGCTCTCAATCGGGAGAGCTCATTAGGAGATCCTGCACCTGCACTTTGAGAAAAGCATGAGTGAAAAAAATGACTGGATCCAGATCCAGATCAACAGCAAACACTAATCACTTCTGAGTTGGGACACACTCAACCTCTGATCAGAGATCATTGCAAACATGTCCATTAACTTATGAGTAAGTCTGCAAACAGGTAAACAAAAAACTGCAGCAGAAACATAGTCTCAGAGGTAAAAGGTAAGAACTATACATAAATATTGTGTATTTGGCTATCATCTCTGCAAGCAACAAACAAACTGTTCCAACTATAACAATGTCTGATGTCCTTATTTATCTGCGTAAAGGGAGCATAAATGAAACTTAAGAATAACAAATGCAATTTTGTCCAATCAGCTCTCAAGGATCCGCCTTCCTGTAATTCAAATAGTCACTTTTATTGTTCCGAAGATCAAAACAGTGACTGCTAAACACCAAACTTCACTGGATAAAGTCACCGGTGGTTCATTCAGCTTTTACTTGCAGTCTAAGGCAAAACCACAGTCCCATTTTCCATTTCTACATGCAACATTGCATCATACGAAACTCCAATTAGCCAGAAAGAAGCTGAACGAAGCAGTGCCTTTCCCTGACAGTCCCATTCCCCATCTGCACAGACTCAACACATTCTAAGAAAGCAATGGTACCGCTTTCCGTCTTCTTTTAAAGAAAAGAAAAGTAAAACTACAGATATAACAAACAGAGCTTCGATCCTGATAAACTCAACCATGTGGTAAACATATCCACATTGCAATCCCGTTAACACAGCAGAGCATAAAAATACTGTGAGGCACAGGCAGAAGCGAGCCCTTAAATGAGACAATGAGCCAGCGTGGTTGAAACAGCGGGGCAGCCATAGCGACGGAGCGAAGGCCACTGCAATAACAGGACTCCAAGCAGCCAGCTCAGTCTGGATATGAATCACCGTGCACATGAAATGACCTTTCCCTGACATCTGCTGGTATCAGCCATCGAGAATTGAGACGATGACTAAACGCTGTCGGTTCGTCACCGCGGTCAGACCAGGTGGAAACTTCAGCGGCCTACCCCTGCTGGAATCCAGAAGAGGATGAGATACGGCCGAAAGCCGAGCGGCCGCGCCTGACACGACCTTGACCCCGGCTGACCGCTGAGCGATTTCTGATTGAATGACAGCCCCTGCAGCTCCACGTAGGCCCTGTGGCGAGCGTCTCCACCCCCTCCCCCCCCCCCCCGCTTCATCCTTGTAAACATGCAAGGACAGGCGAGAGGATAGGGGGTGAGGCTGGGTGAAGGGTGTCACATGATTGGATCTCCTTCTGGAGAGTTACTTAAAAAGCCTCGGCAATCAGGTCAATGTCAGGCCTTAATGCCAAAGGAAAAGAGAGAAGTCTGGAAATGTGCGTGTGAGGGCGTGTGGATGAGTGCACAAATAGCAAGGGGGGGAGGAGGGGGGACAACGAACATGTTCAGCAGTCCTGGGTCCTTGATGACTTGAAAACACCAGTTATGATTCTATTAGCCGTATTAATCTTCCTGCTTAGTGGACACTTTTATTCAAAGTCACTTACACGATTATCACTCTTCCACATCTCTTTCCATTTCAACAGCTGGATATTTACTGGAGGAATCCAGGTTAATTGCCTTTGCTTAAGGGCAGAGGGTGAGCCGAGTATGAGCCAGCAATCTTCTGGTCACCAGTCCATTTTCCCTAAGTAATAGGTCATATGGCTGCCTCAAGTCATCAGCCCAGCGTTCTCCATCTCCTCTCAAATGGCCTCGCTGCAACTGGAAGCCTTCTAACACAGTTATGGGAAAGCTGTACTTCTCAACCGCAGTCTTTCGGTCTGTTTACTCGCCTGTAGTGAGGACCGTGGTGAATAACACCACCTCTCTAATGGATTTACAAGTGGGCAGGAAGTTCACAAAAGGACAGCGTGTTTGAGAAATCCAAGAGATCCGTCTTACAGAAAGAGGGAGACTGAGATCAAGCCAAATATCCCGGGTCCTCATTTTTTCATTTAGATATGTTCTGCTAAAAGGTATTTATTGAAAATGCAATGAGCCATCAGTGTATTCACTTTCAATTCAACATGGAATGAAGGGAATCTGTAATTCGAGTACCGTCACAAGGTTAATGGAAATAACCACCTTGGAAAAAACACGTAAGGGGAAAAAAAAAGGTATTTCAAGGGAAATTCTGCAGCATTCCTCTCTGAGAAACCCAGATATTATGCTGCAGATCCATCTGAACTCAGAGTGCTCAGACTCTTCACGGCCACCCTCACAGGTCCCCTGTTGCCCGGCAACAATTCAGCTCATCACTAGAAGCCAAAAAGTTACACAATACCAGCTGAAGCCAGAAGAGGATTTGGGGTGTGAGGACAACAAAACTAATGCTACGCACAACAACACGTGCCGGGCAAGATTGGTCTCATAAAAAGATGTGGACCCGAATTAATTAGGGAGCGGGACGGGGGGGGGAACCCCGGCTCTTGCATACTGCATCAATCACGCAAGGCCGAGGAAAAGTGACGCGCGTTTGCTGAAAAATCATCGGCCGGCTTTGCTGAGCTGGCAGCAGAGGAGAAGCGGGGGGGGGGGAGTCAAAAAGTTTAACAATGCCTCAATTTCACCAAACTTCACTCATCGTTTTACAATGAATATAAATCCACCAGATGCAGCCTCGAAGCATGAAACGCACATGCTTTCCCTTCTCCCTCTCCTCCACCTTCCCTACCTCCCTTGTCTCCTGTGCAATATATCCATCATTCATTCATAAATTCTGAAAACTCCTCTTTAGTTAATTGCCTGGGAAAATTTAATTTCAAACGAAAGCTTTTAAAAGAGAAAGATATAATTAAGTTGCAGGGATCTCTCTCTGCCGAGGGGACATGTGCTTCGAGCTATGCTGCTCTCACCGCACTGCTCCGTGTAAGGGAAGTCATACAGCCATGTTTAAAGCAGAGCATTACGTAAAGTCTCTCCCTCTGCACAGGCTTACTGCACCAGACGCTGTGTCCTTGCCTGGGCTGCTCAAGGTTCCCAAAAGGACAGGCTGCTAAGAAGTTGGGAAGGACGGGGCCCTGTGATAGCCTGCAAGAAGAGAGTGTGGGCGGGGGTGAGGGGTGGGTGGGTGGGAGAGAGCTTCTGCTGCCTGTGACAGCCTTGGACTTTGAATTCAGCGCCAGACAGGCTCATGCATCAATCCCTCAACTTACAGAGACAAACCACTAACCTTGACGAGGCCAGGGACTCTTCAGGAATGAGTGGCATTTTCACTTAGCCCCGGCTTCTCCCCTGCGCTCCTGCCACATAACCTGGTTAAAAATAAGACACAGTTGAATAACAGTCGACCTCTGCGTCTGAGCTCCGTGACCCTTTGTTCCAGCGTTCAGCCTTTAGGCTTCTTAGGTCACCCCGGGGGACTTTGGCTATAATACATTTGGAGGCAGCGCAAATAGAAATTTGTACACAAGGTGCAACGGCCTCGTCTGATCCGAGCGTGCAACGGTGCAAGCTTGCGTGCGACAATGCTCGGCATCGGCGGACTGTATCATCGCAGACTTAATTATGTATAACCTTAAGGCGGTGGCGGCGGAAAGCATTCCAGCAAAAACGTGCTGCAAACGTGCATCCCTCCGTGACAACAAGCCAGCCGCTTTGTGTCACATGCACGCAGCCCGGGCAGGCCTCCTATCTGTGAGCGTCTGTCCTCATTCCCGCTGCAGCCCGCCCACTCTTTCACGCCTGTGACATTGGCCTGCTTGTGGCAAAAAGAAGAGACTTTTCTGACTGCAGCATCCTGGCTGCCTGCTAACCACGGACGGTAGCGAAGCCTTCCTGCTGCACCTCCACAGCCCCAGGGCAGCAGCTCTGCTATAGGAGCAAAGAGGAAGGGACGGAGTCACTTCCACTCCACACTGGCCTCAGCCAACAAAAAAAAAAAAAAAAAAAAAAAAAAAAGAGGGCAAGCACCCCGCACAGCACCCCCGCGACCCCCGGGGTTGGGGGGGGTGGTGGAACAGCCGTGGCCAGCGA
>JAVQJG010034937.1:0-15506 GCA_036024015.1 Craterocephalus amniculus
GATCTCCCAAACAGTTTTGGCTTAAGAAGTCACCCAACTCTAAGTTTATCAGTACATTTGTAACATAAATATTAGCATTAAATAATAATTTTCTGTATACATCGTTTCCACTGAAGACAAAGGGTAAAAAAAATAATACATGTGCATTTTGGTAAAATGTTTGTATCTGTATAATTTAATTCAATTCAGTTCAACTTTATCTGTAAAGCGCCTATTCATAACGATGTCATCTCAAGGCGCTAATATACCTGTTGTTTTGTGTGTTCAGATTTCAGCACCACTGAGAACATCCTCAACCGGCTTTTTGCTACTGTCCAAATTTGAGCTGTATAAAGGTAAATCATCTCAATGTGTGTTGTCCAATAAAGGGCCCCATGTTTGCCTTCGCCTAGGGCCCCAAACTTCCTAAATCCGCCACTGACCACGATGCATGTGAGTATGTGCTAGAGAGAGGAACGCAATTCTTCCTTTTCTGCACCCCAGCAGCTTTTCTTCATTTTCAATGGAAACACTTGATATTTCCATTTTTTATCCTCAATATTCTGACCTCGGTGTGTTTAGTGCTCTGTATTTCATCAGCACAAAAGGCTTTGCTGAAATTAAAGGGTGGTTAAATCTGTTTGTACACAGCGGCACCTCGTTTCCTTTGTATCAAAGACCCTCATCAACTCTAAAGCATAATCACAGCTCTGCTGAGATCACTGTAGATAATTAGCAATTAGCCTATTTATAGGCTCCTGAACATACCGCTAGCAGGCTAAGGAATCTGCTTAACTGAGATGCTTCACCCCAAAGTCCTACACCGAGGGCAGTATAGGTTGAAAGGACTATAGTCCATCGTGACAACACTCTTCAGGTTCCCGTGAGGAGATCGGTGCCTCACCTCCAGGCGTTTCCACGGCGCAAATCCCAGGAGGCAAAAACAACTGTTTATCTTACAGAGCGGCTTGCAGGAGAGCAGCAAGCATTTTTGTTGAATGAGTGCTGAGGGAACGTTAAGAACAGCAAAGCTGTCAGAGGAAACAAGTAGAAAAACGTTACCCGCTGCTGCACAACTAATGTGTATCACATCCACGGAGGGGCTTGGGGAGTTTTCTGAGTGTACAGCATGTCGAGAGAAAAATGAAGATCCAGTGAAGGCTGACACGTTTGGAAGGGATGTAGGCTATGTTGGAGGGCTGCAAGAAAACTCCAACATACATTAATTCAAGATTTAAAAACAATCGTAGTTTTCTAGTATATCATCATGTGGGTAATTCATCAGCAATTCCAGCTAAAAATAATTGTTTCTTAAGTCGGGAACGGAGTAAAAACCCGCCGCTCCGGAGTACCTTATTATTCCTAAATGAGAAACCAGTTTACATAACTATTAAATTACACAAATTAAATATAAAGCAATATTTAATTGCATGTTTAATTGCCTTCAGTATTGTGTTCAGAGGGTATTTTAGCATGGGAATAGAAATGCAAAACCCAGACTTTCAATTAGTGTATCAGCCGTATGAACAAAGCTGTTTAATGACTGCAACACGTAGCATAAAAGAAATCTTATTATAGGACAGAATGAGGTTTAAAACATGCCAAAAGTTCAACCTAATCTTACAATGAATGCCAGCCGGTGTTTTTAAATGAATCCCATCAGCTCAGTCTGTCGTGAGTTATTCTTGAATATCAAATGAACCGAGTCATATTGACATAATCACGTTGTCTCTGGCGGTGACTGGTAACCTGAGCCGACACGGACGTCACACTTGTACTGGGACCCTCCGTGTTCTCCTGGAGCCGAGGCCGTGCAGACAAAAAGGTTGTTATCGCAGCAGCCCATGTAGCTCAGGGGCTTTGTCTTATTTGTCTGATCGGTGTAAGTTATAGGCAGGGTGCATCGAGGAGGAGCCAATGAGAGGTGAATATGTGAGACATGAACGGTCACCACTCAGCTGTGTCCTGCGTCTTTTTTAACCTTGTTAATTACAGGCAGGAAATAAATAACAGAATGATCTTATTTGACTACAGACATGTCCATTTGAAGGAGGGTCGAAATGTTTTTCACCCAAACTAAGCAGATTCTAATGTGGGGTGTGCAAGGTATAAACATCTTACATCTCCTGGAAGATGATCATATGTGCAGCTCCCATTGGCAGAACTAGGGCTTTTCCGCGTCACTGGCCATTTAGGGTGACTTGAATGACAGAGCTTAGGGTGACAGAGCTATACTCTCTCCAATTTTTTTTTTTTTTTACAGATTGGTGTCTTCAGATTTGCTTTTGGCTACAGTTTCAGACTTTTTGACAGAATCTGTAAACTCTGGCCCACTTTATAGAAAAATTGTTTTTTCAGAGTGGACTCTTGTGTTCAGATGTAACTCACTATCATCCTGCATACTAGTCGGTTCAGGTTTGTTGCATTGATTTGGACACATTTATCCCATTGGATGTGCGCATACTTTTGACTGGCAGTGTTTTTCATTGGAAATGCCAGTTTTTGTGTGTTAAAAAAAAAAAAAAAAAAACTTATAATAAATAATGTCCATCCATTTTCTGTACCGATTCATCAAATTCAGGGTCATGGGGACGCTGGAGCCAATCCCAGTAATCACCAGATGAGAGGCAGGGTACAGATGTCATAGTTATAAAGAAAAACATAAATATAATTTTATTCAATTCATTTAAATTCAAGTGACTTGATTATTATATATTATTTCACATTTTTGTCCAGTTTTGTAATTTTGGGAAGATTTATCTGTTTGTGAAAAAACCCAAGGGTCAGAAATGTTCTCACGCAACACATTATGTTTAGATCATATCTAGGAAATTTAATTGGATGATTGTTTTTGTCAAAATATGGATGCTCAGGTGGGGAAAATGTCAACTAAAATATTTGCAGGTCCACAACAGAAGGTGGGAGGATGCGTCATGCTAGCCTCTTACTTTTGGGCTTTTCCCACTGACCAAAACATCTGCCATGCTATTATTATATTTTCCCCTCCACGCATGCTGCACACCTCAGTCCTGCTTCTCTTGGTTGTTGTGGACCCCTGACTGCAGCTACAGTATGTAACATATTCCTAATCGCTTTAATTGTCATTACAAAAAAACAGAAAGCACTTTAACGTTAAATTCCTGGAACGAAAGCACTACTGTGTGAACTTTAGAGAATCTTTCATTTGTTTTATTGGAGAAGTTTAAAAAGTTTAACATCTGTTTTAAAATCCTGCATCGGTGTATTATTTACATTGTCATTAAATGCCTTGTGCTGAAAAATGAAGTGAATCTTCTTTTTGTCAGATGGCATTTTGGATCATTTGCAGGTTAAAATGATGACTTTCTCAAGACAAAAACTGAAATCTGATGTCCTCTTGCTTATTTTTAACAAGAAAAGCTTCATTGTTGATTCAAATTTGTTGCGTTACACACTGGAGTAGATTGAGTGACCTGGAAATCGATGTGTCCATGCGGTGAAAGAAAGCAGGTGAGCATACAGAGCAGGAGGTCAGCAAAGGTTGTTTAACATTAATGCCACCATTAATTCAGTAGCACAGGGTGTGTTGAATGAAATCACGAAGGCTGAGATAATGGGATGAGGTGATAGCAAGCTGAGACAAAGTAACCTTGTGATCTGACATCAAATTTTAGCAGTGATTGACAAAGAGAGCCTAAATATCTCATTTAGATAAACATCTGCGAATCATTTCGGAATAAATTGTGCCCAAATCTTTGACTGCTGCTGTAAATTTCTTTGGGTGATCTACTGTTTCACTGCTTTCACTCACTGCTTGTTGTGCTGGTTTGAGTAATCATTCAGGTTATGTGTAACTGCCTTCAACTGGTTGCCGGTCCCCAGGGCCCCACCACTTGTTCTGAGCAATAAGCTAATTGTTTGCAACATTCATCATCGTCCACGGCCACGTTCTGGTATGAAGGTTGGCCCAGGGTGGTAAAGTCCTCAAGAACAACAAAATGCACTAAAGGAAGTGCCGTTAGTGAAACGTATGAAGAAATGTCCACCGTGGAAAGCGTGCGTCTGATGCTGGGACCCAAAAATCAGTTTACGTCGCTCCAGCTGATCATCTTCGGGCTTTGATTCATGTAGTTTCACTGCGCTGTGTGTGTGTGTGCGTGAGTCAGACCCAAATACCTAATCAAGGGGATTGCAATGTTTGCTCTTGGCTGAATAAGTGCAGTGACCTGGCCTGCAGTCGGAGTGCGTCATAAAACTGACGGCTATATATCGTTTCTCAACATGCAGGCTCTGTTTGCAAAAATGACAGATTTATGACAACATGTGAACGATGTGTGTGTCCGTTTCTATCAGGCACCAACACTGAAGGATGTTTTGAAGTCAACTTTTATCCGTTTGCAGCTTTATCTTTTTGAAAATACAGGAAGTATCAGCTTAGAGATTATAAATATGAATCATGCTCCTGGTTCATTCAACTAACCTCACTTACAACGGTGGCATTAAATGTGTGATCATTTAGTAATTAAAGGCAGGTTTGTAGTTAAGTTTTGTTCTTAAATAACAGGAAAAAACTAAAGTCTATCAATATTGCTTTAACCCTTTAACAGCCTGCTCTACCCTTATTTAGAGTGCGTTCTTCAATACAATGAATTTCATTAAGAATTTGTGGGAAATAAACCACCTGAGACCTTCTTTTTGTGATGACTAAATGTTTAGTATCTCTGTTCTGTTCCAGCTGTCCAAAGGAAAAGAAAAACAAATCTTGTTTTTCTCTTTGTGAAAACTTCACTCAATAAGTAACATCTATTAGCATAACAGTTTGCGCAGATAAAATTACAAAGTGTTTTACAATAAAGAAATTCTGTGGATCTGCTTTGGAGAACAAAACAAACAGACTTTAAATATTTCTTTTGCCTCCCTTGACACGGTGGGATTTGTTGTTGATGCTGGTTTCTGCCTCATGTAGTTCTGCCTCTAGCCTGGTGGATCGGCCATGGATGGCATCTGCCTCCATCTGAGTCTGGGCTTGCCTGCACGCACGGCTGCTCAAACCACAGCCGGTGAAGCAGGACACGGGGGGAGGCCATGAAGCCGGCCTGCTGGAAACGGTATTTTATTGAATTCTGCTGCAAGAGCTTCAACAACTTCTGACATGGACATGTGATGGAAGCGAGTCATATTCAGCGACACACGCAAAACAAAGCAAAGTAGTGGCAAAGTGCTGCTGTAAGCACTCTGACAAAGAGATCTTAAGCTGGAAAGGGAACATTAATCCTTTAAGTCTTGTAAAAAACATGATCTTTCTTTAAGCAGCAAACTTTGTTACGTGAAGAGAAAACACCTGAATAGATAGAAAAAGAGACAAACCTAGCGGATCTGATTACACTACAATCATGTGTTTATAGATATAAACCCAGCCCACCTCATCTCTGAGTAACTCAGGGAGCTTTACAGATATGGAAATGAACTGATTTAATTCCTTTTTGCACTCAAACAATAAAAACTCAATCTTTTGAAAATGTGTACCACAAAGTACTTAAATGCATCACTGCTCTGGCACAATGCACCTCCACATATGCTGCTACTGATTATTAGGAAGGTGTGATAATAATAAGTGCTTCTACATAATAAAGCTGTCATGTAAGACGGAAGACTTTGTGTAACTCGCGCCGACTACGGCGGCTTTCATCAGTCCAGACACACATCATCAGGTTTGTCTCTTTTTCTATCTATTCAGACAAAGATCATTCATTTGCAAACCCAGCAATAAACTATATAATTTACAACTCATTTCTTCCCTTGAAATTACCGTATATATACACACACACACACACACACATGCGCTCACAGAGACAAACAAGCATTATGTCAAATGTTGCCGGCATCGACTGTCCAGTGAAAGGTGGAAGTACTCAGACAAAGAGAGTGATTAATTATTAAAAGAGGCTCACTGCAATCCATTACATCACATGCATTATGAAGGAGTTTGATCTACAGCACATCTCCGAAATCTATCCTTCTTAAAGAAAGCGAAACAGCTGGCGGACACGCATACGTCTGCATGATCAGGGACTGCTGTCTAATCAAGCACATGAAGAGCAACAGGCACATAATGCATCAGCAGATCCTTTCCTAAGTGTTATGAGAACTAAAAATTCCATTATTCTCATTTCTACATGGTTTACGGGATTAGAGAATATTCCTATTCGACTGTTTGGATGTTGGAAACAATCAGCCATGACCAAAAAGTCCACAACCACAGAAACAACATTCCTGAAATGTTTTGGGAAGCCAAATCTATGAGTCAGGGGTTTTGGGGGTGTTTGCTTGTATGTTTGTCTTTTCTTTGTCAGGTGAGTTTTAGTTTTTTTTCCCAGAGGTTTCTCTCAGTAAACTGGTAATCTTTTATTTCCTGTATGTTACCAAGTGTTTTGGTAAAGGAATAATTGCTGGCTCTTCTCACTATATTATAAGATCTTAACCTTCTAGATCACCAACACACAACAAATATAACATTTCACTCATCCCGCAGCTGCAGACGTTTAACCAACATTTTAAATAATGCAGTTGTGAACCTGATTTAAGGTAGCTTCTCCTGTAACCCTTTAACATTCATGTTGACAGAGCTAAACAGTCAACTGGTGAGAGTTTTGGGCTAGGAAATCGTTTTATGCCAATTATTTTGTTTACATTGCTGTTGAAGCGTTTAAAATGAGTTGAAAGTTTGAAAATCTGCCAAGAGACAATGAAGCAGCAGTGTGGTTTTACTCAGCTTTCCAACTCTGTGGCTCTGTGCATAATTAACCCAAATGACTGCTGTCTGTATAAACCTCTCAACTTTGGTTAAGTTCGTTGCCACGAAATGAATCCAGTGAAACACATGCAGCTCTGTAACAACCACGACAGAAAATTGTTAACTTGGGCCTGATGATAAATCAGATTCTCTGATCAGGTTGTAGCCCCTTCCACACTGTGGTGCATTTTAAATTCGCTCACATACTGCAATTAATCTAATTCTCTTTCTATCCTTTCTATACTTTTCTGTTATTTAAATGAGCCGTTCTGCAAATTCAAGCTCACAATGACAATGTGCTTCCATGAACACAGAACAGTTAGCTAGTTAGTACCAGATACACAGCTACCATGGGGGACTAGACCTTGATGGCCCTGCGAGGGACTGCAACTTATCCAAGGTATACCCCTGTTTTTTTACTTATAGCTGTTAGCATAGGGTCCAAACCAAGCTTAGTCTTAAATTGTACCATACTACAGCACTGATTTTACACAGACAGGCCAACTACTCTGTTCAGTAAAAGCTAGTTTATGAAGTAAGAGACTGCAAGAGTCACTTGGTTGAAGGTCTTTAGACCATTTTCTTAGGAAGCAGACTGTATCTCGGTCTGTTGCTTAATTCCAAATTAGTTGGTCCATCTCTCAACTATAGGAATCAATGTGATGGTTTTATGTTGAGTGGAAACACAAAGCAAAAGTTGATACTGACATTTTTGTCACTTGGATATTAAAAACATGCAAATATCATCAGATGGTTTTACTTTAACCAGGACCAGGCGCAATTTCTAGCTTTTTTCCAGAAGTCTGCCCCCTGTGGCGACAAGTGGAAGTGACTCAAATGTTGTGCACGCGGCTGACATTATAAGAATATAACAGCTTGTGCTAACAAATAAAGCATAGCATAGCTAGGATAGGGGTTGCCAAAGCTAGCAGATATTCATGGCAAACAAAGGCCTCTATGCTAACTTTAGGGTTAGTGCTACATGCTAAAAATGTAACATTGCAAACTTATCCTGGTGTCCGTCATACATCACATTTAGCTTTTTAGTAAGCAGAAAGCCAACTGAGGGTCCCATTTTATTCCCAGAGAAGATCGGAGCTCCGTCCATTCATAAAAAACTGATCTGATGTTGAACCTGGTTTTACTCCTGCAGCGGTCAGACTCCAGTTTGGCTTTTTACGTCACACAAGACAAAGTTTTTCTTTTCTCTGTCTTACAGGAGTATATGTTGGTGTGTGAGAGGCACTTGAGGCCACCGGTCTCTTGTTATTCATTTATAATCGTCATTGGTCTCAGTGATGCACTTATGACGGGGTAAACAACACAATACTGGCAGCAGCCGGGTTAACAAGCACACGTAGCTCGTCAACCCACATGCACGACCTGAGGATTCAAGCCCGAACCCCTCACTGATCAGCGGAAATAGGACAATAGAGGCAGCTGATGTGGACAGATATCAGCTCATCCTACACATCAGGCAATTGTAATAAGATGTTGGGAAAAGAAAATAATAGTTTTTTGCATTTAAACTTGCGCTGTGCACCTTTAATGTGCAGGGATTTGATCATTAGCCAGCAGTATAGTAAGCCATTAGCAGTTTGTAACAGTAAAGGAAAATCAGATCAGCGTTTATCTGAAACAAGACATACAGGTTTACTGCTTTTCCATTTAGTGCCTCACAGAGATGTGACTGAAGGGGTGTACATTACAGTTGGCTTTTATAGAGCAAATTGATCTCTGGCTGATCCACATGTCCGGCACACTCACCTCCATAGTGGTCAGGTTGCATCGATGGGTTCCAGCAAACCAGCCGTCAGTGGAACACTGGTCGATATCAACATCCTGTAGATTAACGTCCACTCTCACCACACCCCTGCAGGACAGGACACCGTACATGAGACTGCTGGTGAATCAGGAGCCATCAGTGCAACACAGAAACAAGTATAACTTTCTGTTTTTATTCTTAAATAGTGAACATGAATGCAAGGTCAACAAGCTTCGGGATGAGCTCCAGTCGGAACAACCACCCACAGGATAAACCACTAACAGTCTGAATTTATATCCTGCTGATATAGGAGCAGCATCTTACTGTACATGTACCTGCTACAGTTCAGTTTTTGTTTTGTTCAGCTAATAAAGTTTGAAAAGACTGATAAGAAAAGCTACCTCACTGGGACAGACTGTATTACCCTGCTGAGTGCCAGATCTGCTAATTAACAACCCAGTTTTATGCCAGAGTCTGATCCATGGCTAAATGCAACATCTCATATGGGTCCATTTTTATTAAAGTAAATGAATTATAAGATGTCCAAGCACAATAAAGTAAGACATCAACTTCACATTCTCAATAGCTTAAAAGTAAGTCTATTTTAAATTAAACATTTATGAAAACTGTGATGTCTTTATTGTTGTTTTGCTGATATTAAAACAGCAATAGCATAAATGGAAGTTATCTTATATAATCATGTGAAAATCTCATGTAGGTTTTTTGGCATTTTCTATTCAGCCTGGTGAGCCATATGGATGTTTAGCAGATGTCAGTTTACAGCAGGGAGGACACTTTTGAAAGCTTTTAAGCAGGAGACTGGATGACGTCAAGTCATAAGCAAACATCAACCAAATCAGATGAACCAGAAGGAAAACTGACTGCTTTTGGTTTAATCATTATCAGTAATTCATCATCCATGTTATTTATTATACATTAACACCTGTAGCTACCAGCGTAGGACCATGACTGGTCTGAACTCTGTTTACGAGCCACAAGCGGGAGCCTAATAAGACAGTCACTGTATACCTTACAAGAATCCAACTGCTTCACCTGGAAATATCTGTTTATATTTTTACTTTAAAAAAAATCTGTAATAATATTTTTACAAAAGTAACATTTTTCCAACAACCCTTACCCTTTCTTTTTCTTTAATGTTCTTTTTACACAACACTGGAAGTATGACTGGAACAAGACCGATTCTCTGACACCAGAACCTGCTACAAAGCCTCATTTTTCTCATCCAGCTACCAGTACACCTACTGTATGAAGAGAGAGACCCAGAGATCTCAAACTGTGCTTTTCCAACACCTGATTTAAAGGAAATGGCTCCAGCAGCTTCTTTGCAATTTCTGCACAACGACCATTAATGTAAGTCAGGGGCACTGAAGCAGGGAAACATCTAAAACGTGCATGACCATGGGTCTTGATGGACGGATTTTGAGATCATTGAGAACTGAAAATATAGCAATAAACTTATTTAAGGCAAATCTAAGAACTGAAACAAGGAACATTTTCCACATCTTTAATTCTCTCAGACAGAAGGCAGCTAAAAAAAATCAATAAACCAAACTTATCTTATTATAACAAAGTGAATTGTACCTTTAAATCGTGAAAATCTTTACCCTGGTAGCAGCTTCTGAGCTGGACAAGAGGTTAAATCAGGGACTTACACCTTCCTAGCTCCCTAAAGCTCTGTGAATCTGAGGGTCAGACTGACTGATAAATCTTTGTGCTGATGTGGCCTACATCTTTGCTGTCTTTCTGCATCACTTGGGAAAAACCAGCAGGCAAAAACGTTGTGTAAATAATGTGTAAACCACATATTTCTTTATTTTAACATTAAACCATGCAGTGTTACCAATGACCTGAGGGCACATACTGGTTTTAATCGACAATGGAGCACAGCAGGAGGCAAGTGTTGTTAATACACTATACTATAGCATAGTACATATTTTCTAAATAGCCACAAACTGCACATGAGGAGGGCAATGTGTCTTACCCAACAACAGCTAACTGGGGAAGGAGCAGGAATGGAATTGGCAACGTTCAGGACGACCTGCTCTATCACCTGAGCCCGCAGTGTAGACCTACGTTTCCATTTGTGATTTCACAGGAGTTCATCCCTACAAAATTATCAGTCTGGTAATCTGTTTAATTAAGCAAAACCTGAACCTTGATGCTACTTATTATTGTTTTCATTTTGTAGATGGGTTAACATAAGGTTGGTCTTTATTTACATGATTTCTGTCATACAAATGAAATATAAAACAAAAGAAAAATGTATGTAGACTTCCACCTCAACAACAAGCACTGCTGTGACTGGAAAACAGGAGGCTGATTAACCATTAAATACTTATAATAATTGACACATAAAGTTTGGGACTTTTTGCATCACTTTAAGAAATAAAAAAAGTTAAAGACCAAAACATTTTTTCTTGGGTCAGGCTTTGAAGAGTTAAAAAAAAACAATGGTTGACTCTGGGAGTTAAAACGAGGAACTGGAACTGAAAAAAAGAAAACCTGGAGTATTTCTGCTGAGGGAGAAAATTACAAAGCAGGTGTGGCAGTAACTAACTAAACCCCTAGTGTGAACAGGAGGGAACTGAATACACAAGAGGGCACCCTCTTATAAATAAGACAGGATCAACTTAAAGTAAACCACAGCATGAAATGTTTAGACACTGAAATCGGATTCATCCTGTGGAAACACCAACCTGAACTTCAGAAATCTGAAAACCAAAAATCAGACTAACTTAGCAAGATCAAACCTTTCGAGAAACCGGCGAGAAGGTAAAGATCTGATAATCAGTTATTCACATATTAATTGACAAATCAAAGAACAAAAGATGAAAATAAAATATAAAACCAAAACACACTTAAACCCAGAGATGCTAAGAAATTAAAAACATTATTACCTGGAATATATTCTTATGATAAAAATCTATTTTGTATCATATAACTCCGGTCCTTAACAAGACACACTCCACTCAACTGATTTTCTTACAGATCAATGATACAAATAAGATACTCAGGTATATTACTTAGTTAATCATACTGATTACTTCCAGTTGGAGGAAATTATATAGATTTCCACTTAGTCCCATTAAATGATAATGGGACATTATGCCAATAAAAAAGCTCTTATTACTAGCAGGTGTGTCTGATCCAAATTTGTTTGTTTTCATAGAATTTTTGGCTCAGCTGACCTTGTTTCACCTGTACATAAAGCAAGAAGAAGGTGGGAAAATGAACTAATATCTGCAGCAAAGGATCAGGCCAGGACTTAAATCTGAGCCTGGTGATAATCCAGTTAGAAAGCCGGTAAAGAATCAATCTAGTCTGAATGTGGGACATACTAAATCTCAGTTTACAGTATTTGGGGAGGAATTAGGATTAATTAATGTTTCACGATTGTTTCTACCCAAGATAGAAAATTTACTTTCTATTCTAATACACATGCCTCATATAAACCATACAGTATATTAGATGTTACTGATTATTATTCTATCAGACCATGTCTCCATGGAAATGATGAATAGCTTAGAAGCAGGGCTAGAAAATCTTACAACCCACTGAAAACTAATCTCCTCAAGACCCAAATTTTTTTTTTTTTAAATCACGTGAATTTATTAAAAATGCAATTTTACAATACTGGAATTTCAACAAAGGATCTGAACGGGGAGTAGAATTGGATGTAAAGCAATGGGAGGTTGTGCATTCATTTCTAACACTCATCACACTTAAAAAAACAGGACAACAATCACATTTTAGATCAACTTATAGTCAGGTAAACTTAAACTGCACAGATGATTTAACAACAATGTAGTCAGATGCTAATACCACCTTTTGAAGATGAGAAAGTTGTCTTGGTAACAGACAAGAGAAATTAATGTAACATTGGCAGATTCAGCAAGTTTTAGTAAGCTGAGTTCTGGAAAATCCCCATTAAATGACAGACTGCCCACTGACAATTATTTTACTATTTGCACAGATCTACTAGCGCCAAAATTACGACAGGTGTCTCAGGAAGCTCTGAAAGGCAGGTTTCTAGAAAGTATGGACACTGCTACAATTATACCATGAAAAAGGTAAAGACCCTCAGATTAATGCATCACTGATATATGTGGATGCAAAAATCCTTGCCACGATCTTAGGTACCGGACGGAAAATGTCTGCCCAGCCTTTTTGATCCAGACCACGTGTGCTTTGTTCAGGACTTTCGCAGATAATATTGCCAGGCCTTCACATCTGATGTGGGAGGCAATAAATAATTCAGAATTTAAAGTTGCCTTCTCTTGATACAGAGAAGGCACTTGGAAAGAGAGGGTTATATTTTGAAGACATCAAAACGGTACGATCTGGGGCCGATATTTACAAATTGGGTTAAATTACTGTGATGTTGCCCTAAGACCTCAGTATCCACCAGTGGCGTGACATCATAAAAAGATTAATAAAAATATTTTGCAATGACACTTACACTCATTATGTGATGTAGTGATTTATGTGTGTATATAGTTGGGCTGGGTAGATGATTTGGGAGACCAATTAGAGTTAAATTGCAATTCTTGTGGTTCTTTGATATTACAGATTTTTGTGAAATAGAAAAAAAAGTTTACAATTGTTTTTAACAAAACTTTCTTTACAATAAATGCCTTGGTATTTTTTCCCCTTTTTTGGGGAAAATTTAAATGAGGAAAACACAAGACAGTAGCCAGAGAATCATTCAGCATGCTATCATCCCCAACAAAACAAGTAAAAAATCTAAAAAGAACGAAAAAGAAGAAAATATTTAGTTCGAAACATTTTGATTTTTTTTATTAAATTGATTTTAAACTCTTTAAAATCAAAAATTTGCCATATTTAATGGATTTAAATTTATTTCCCACCCGATAGTATACAGTGACAAAAAATCCCTTCATATAAAGTCAACTAGGCAAGTTATTTAATTCAAATGAGTATTAAGATAAACATAGGACTGGGACTGGGTTCCAGTCTTTTGTGGGATCATTTTGCTTCTGTTTTGCTGTTCAATTTTATATTACAGTACTTTTAATTTTAGATCAGATTTAGTCTGTTTCAGTTTCAGTTAAGCTAATAAATACATCCCCATACATTTATTATATTAATAAAAAAAAATTCAGAGCTTATACAGTATTGTTAATACATTCAAAACATAAAAAGTAGATATTTTAGTAAAATTCCTTAAATAATGTGGGGGAAATACCTTTTTTGATCCTGTATATACCCACATGAAAACAGGACAAATATTTGTACAGTAAAAAAAACAGTTTTACTAGAGCTAAAAAATCACATGTCAAAATCTGACACATTGTTATGAAATTTTTTAGATTAGTGTACATTTTGAAAATGATTCAATCGGCTATAAAACAGGGATAAAATAAAGTAAAGTTTCCAATAAATGAACAATGCAAAAGTACAAAAAAATAGATAAATAAATCGATATTTCATTTTAAAAATCCTGATTTAGAAGCACATAAATTCCGTTTACATGTCCTGACAAATAGGAGACTTTTAGCTCACGCACCAACACCTCGTCCCATCTAAAGCTGGTATTTGGGAGTAGGCATGACGTGGTTTCCATAGTAACACCTTTGTCAAAATCTGCCTTGGGATAACTCAGCTACAGTAAAAAAAACAAAGGATGCCTGTTCATATTGTTGTGTCACTTCTTTGAAGGTTAAAACTATAATTAAAACATTGATGCAGCGACACTGCTGCTGTGACCTGCACGCTGCGGTGCTCAAAGGAAAATATCGTCTTCTTGTTGGCCTACGTAAGTTTTTAAACATGAGGTAATTTGACGTCACAGCAGAAGAAACGCAGGTTGAATTAAATACAAAACCACAGGGTTCTGGTCTGTAACAGGTTAATGAGTGCACATGTGCATTTACTTTTCTTTTAATGAGGTCATAATTTTATTAAATTATTATTCTAGAACTTATAAGTATGAGAGTGAATATGTTTTTGTTGGTTTCTTTACTTTTAAAAGTAATATTTCCATAATTTAATATTCAAGATACTATATCTATCCTGGTTTGACTTTACTTTACTATTCTTTTTTATTATTCATTTTTTCTTAACACTAATAAGATGGCACTGTATTGTTTTGCTAATGTTTAAGATTAACTTAATAACTGCATAACTGCATCATTAATTGTACTGATAAAGTAATGAAAAAGTAAAAGTGAGGCATGAATGCATGTGTGAATGGTTAAAATGGCTTGTTGTATATCAGTTTGACAACTAAACAGTTTGAGAAATAAACAAGACAGGAAAAATATAAATGTATTACATTAGTTCATTAATATATTTTAACAGAATTATTATGTTACAGAAAAGGGATAATTTGTCAGACTTCACTATAAAATTTCAACGTCAGAAATGTTCTTCCTCTTCAATATTTGAATGCATTTGTTGTGTAAATACATCCATCCATGTCCATGTACTCATCCAACATTGTGGATGAATTTGGTTTAAGTGCACAGATGTCTGTAAATATCCCTGATCATAAGGGTTGTGCAGAGATGCAGAAGCAATTACAGCTTTTTGTGCTCAGCAGAAAGTAAAACTAAAAGGGAAAGTAATTATTAGAAAGATTACTGATTGATTATATTCAACACATTTGGAAATGGTAGGCAGCAGTGTGACCAGAGCTTTGCTCTAGGATTACAGCCCGGAGCTGCATCCCACTATTTGGTTGGGATATCTATGGTGAAATCTGAAACATGAGAACACTAGACAGTGGGAAGAGACCAGGGCAACCATCAAATCCACCATCCCAGTTATCAGAAGTATGCTGGCATGAATCTTCCAGTATTTCAGTATTCTGTTTCATTTATACAAAGCTGGTATTTCTAATCTGATCTATGGGTGTTCAACACTGTACTGAAATAATCAGCACTGATTACCTACATCCTACATTTCAAAACTCACAAAGTTTAGGAAAACACCTCTTAGGTACAATCT
>JAVQJG010034959.1:0-23970 GCA_036024015.1 Craterocephalus amniculus
TTAAATTGCCATTTTAAGTTCTGGATTGCCATTTTACAATTAGATTACCATTTTAAATACTGGATTGTCATTTTAAAAATTACATTGCCATTTTAACATTAAAATTCAATGTAATTGAATAAAGGTGCAAATATACCATGACAATATGACATTTGATCATTCAAATTTAATTCTTGTTGGTCATTACGATGTTCAAAACTATATTGAATATTACATTGCCACTTTGTATATTACATTGTCAATTGCAAAATACATTTTCAAATTACATGACAAAGTTAAACATTGAATTGCCATTTTAAATATTCAATTGCCACTTTGCCAATTGAATTGCAAATTGCACTTAAAGGTGCACATACGCTTCCATATGACAGTGCATATGCATGATGGATACATGTGTAAAACCAAGTAAAGTATGAGCACCCAGTATCCCTAATGTGTCCACCCAGTTTATGCCTAATGCTTTGTGTTTTTATGGTACAGTAACTATAGCAATTAATTACTGATTTGAAGTATAATTACTTCTTAAAGTAACATGCCCAACACTGTTAAAAAGTAGTCTTCATGTATTCCTGAGCTCATCTTTGTGAGCATTAGTAAAAAATAGACATATTTATGCAAATGCAAGCCTTTGTAGTATCTTATGTGGAGAAGTTCTTGGGATTCAACACACACAAGAAGTTCAAATATCTCTTGCTCATCAGTGGCTTTTAAACAGCTGGTCACTTTATATGATGCATTTGTCTGGTGAAGACTTTCTGTGATATGCCTTTATCTGAACAAACTTTTTTGCTCTCTAAATCATGCATGTTTCATTTTCTTCGGTCTGATGAGCTCACTTAAGTTTTTGTGAAAATGTCCAATGTATTAATTCATTTTGCAAGACATTGGAAAAGTCATTTCACCATTTACCCTTTTTCATTTGGGAAAAGTAATTTTTTTTTCTCCATACAGCATGGAAACCGTGACTTGAGTAATAATGTGGAACAACCTTCATAGGAAGTTTCATTTTAAATAAACTTATTTGGAAAATGAATCAAGAAATAAAATCCAAATGTTTAATTAACTGAAATTCTACAGAAAAACTTGGAACAAGAAAAAATAATCTTTTCACCAGTGACATTTGTTAACATTTTTCGATTCTATTAGCACCATCAAATTGCTAATAACCCAGCTAGTATCCTCACTTCTTGTATTACACTCTAATATTAGAAAGTGACCTTGGTCCCGTAATTTCTTCACAGGATGTGGGATATAGGCAATTACCTCCAGTCTTATCAAATTGGAGCAAACATTGAATAGGTTCCATTTTCCTTCTAATGCCACTGTGAGTGGAAGTGAGGACCCCTAAAGTCAGAACAACATGAACCTAAAGATAATATACTGTTCTTTTATTCCTCAAGATAAACACCTACTAACTGGTTATCACAAGATAGCAAACTTTTTTTTGTAGAAATTACAAAATAATTGGTTGAGGTTAAAAATAAGTGGTCAGGGCCTAATTTAATGGTCATATTTGTAATTAGTCAGAAATGATAACAGTCAGTTAAGCAAATTAATGTGTTTTTCAGTTCACGTCCAGACAATGACTTTACTGAAATCTTAACAATGAAAGAATTCTATATTTGATAAGCTTTATAAAATAATTAATCTGTTATTTTGAGATAAGTTGTTGCCTGGAGATAATAGTTAACTCCTGATCTCAAGATAATGATGCCTGAAAAAGTTTTAAGCACAGCTGGTCTCAGCTTCTCTAGTTATCTAACTCTACTTTCATGTGAAATTCATCAACAAATGAATTGGTGTGGTATCTTGGAAATCATGCTTGCCCACTGCACAGGTGACTCATGCTTGTGTGTCAGGGGAAGTAGGACACCTGCACTGCAAAAACTCCAAATCTTACGATGTGATTTTTTTCTAATTTCTAGTCAAAATGTCTTATTATGCCTAATATGAGATACAGTCACATAAACATCAGAGATGCGTGGATTGCAGTTGCACCTGCGGAGCCCTTGGATAACTGCAGATCGGGCGCATGACATGTTGAAAAATTTAGATTTTAATTACATTCGGGCGGGTTGCTGGTGAAGCACTCAAATAAAAAAAGCTAATTTAAATATACCTAAAAACTATTCTGCAGATGGCGGGTGAGTGCGGTTTTGAAAATTGGTAAAAATTTGCCTGTGCAAGAGGATAGCGGGCAGATGGAGATTTGAGAATTGATTTCGGATGAAAAACTAAATCATCCCAGCATCTCTACTAAACAGTTACATTTCAGTAAGATAAGGGAACTTGTTTTAAGAGAGTAGTTTGAGCAGCACAAACTTATAGTGAGACACAATACTAGTAAAATATAGCTAAAGACTTTCCAGCTTATTTCAAGATCTTGTAAGGCTTGAATATACTGTCTTATTTCAAGAAATCTTATCAAGATATTTTTCAGTTGTTCCATTGGAAGATTTTTTTTCTTATTTCCTGCAAAAATACCTTGTTTAAATTTTTTTTTAACTTATTTTTAGAGTGGTCTTTTTTTCCAAAGTGGACAAGAATCTCTCCACCTGTAATAAATAGCCTTGCATTTTGAAAAGTCGGTATTATGTCATTATCAGGCACAAATAATACTTTTCTATAACACTATCAAATAACTGTTACCTTCACTTTTTGTGAAAATGCTGCACATTGACAAAAAAACAGCTTTGACCCTTTCCGACCCTCTGCGACACGCCCTTCAGCATGTTGCCGCAGCTGTGAGTGGAATGGGAGAAGGGGGCTGAATTAGGAGCCCTCAGCTGCAGTTGAGCTCAGCAAGGGAGGGGGAGGAGCTTTGCAGAATAGGAGGTGCTATGCAGTAGCAGTCATTTTGGCTGCCCTCGGTGGCTATCACAAGGATTTTATGATCTCTCAAATATGTATGAACCAGTGAAAACAACCTGTAAGGCATGGTGTTATGGAGCAATTGACATGATAGCATGATAAAAACAATTTGCATGTTACCATCCCTTTAACTTTTCAATAAAGTTTTACTCCTTGCATTTTGTTGATAAATTGAGAGCAGATGAACAAGCAATGCAACCAAATTAAATGTGCCTTTTGTTTGCTTTTGGCCTGGTCTCTGTGGACATGTACCCATTCCAGTGCTTGTTTACTCAGAGACTCTGTCCCCTTAACTCTGAGTACATAAATATTTCACTGCAAGTTGAAACCCAAAAAGTACATGGGCTTGAAGCCAGTGAGAGCAGGAAAGGATGCTAATAGTAAACAGACAAATGACAGAAACAACAGGGCTGTCCACATAGTGTGAGCACTGAAGCGAAGCTGAGAGAATGTCACTTGGGTCACAGGGATTTGACGGATGAGCTTTGTTATTGGGTACCCATGACCTCGCCTTTCAACCTCTCTTAGCTTCAATGACAAACGCAAACACATAAACACACACAGACATTAAGATACCTGGGGGACATGTGTGTATACTCAAGAATATAGCACAATCACGCACCTCTAACCACATAGTGTTTCTCCCTATTTGCCCACAACATAAAGCCCAGTTTCCATGACATGATGCGTGACATGCCGGGCTATATGGCAGCCTTTTCACATAATCAGCTGAGACACAAACAGAAATTCCTACTCACACCTACCCTCCTTGCTGCCCCTATAGGCATGAACCATCATTTGAAAGATAACATCACTTGTCTAAACTGTTTTGAGCTTGACATCATATACCTGCACACCAGATTTAAGAAAAAAACATCCCATACGCATTGTTTAAACCCCCTTTCAATTGCCCATTTTGTCACATCTTGTGAATTATACTTCCCCAGTACCATCCATGTTTCTAACCTTATCACACCTGACATTAACATGTCTCAGGAGATCTGATCACAGGTGGGCAGCTTTTAGTAAAGTTGGGAACACACCCAGTAAGTGCTAAGAATGAACTGGGGCTAAAGCACTCAGACCACACTTAGAGGCAATCAGGGCAACATATGGCCACTCTTTTAAAAGAGTATGTAGAACAGTTGGGCCAGGCTCCCGAAGGGTCTGTAAACAACTGTAAACATCCTTTCATAATTCATGTAATTAATTCATGTTGAACTGGGTTTGAAAAGTAAGCTGTTACTTATCATTAGTCAAACCGGCAACAAATAATTAAGTGACAGCAAAAACAGAAAAGATTTCAGTGTTTTGTGCATAGAAAGCAAAGTGAGATCTGATTGCAGGTGGTTGGCTTGCCAAACGTGTGATGATAGACTCCAATCCTAGATGGGAACATACCTTGTTTGAGATTAGTTTTTGTGATTGGATCATTGATGCCACATGTTCAAACCAAGAATGAACAAAACCCCTGACTTTCATTCACACATGAACAAAAAGCACGGCATTAAAACCTGATCCAACACCATGACAACCCATCCCTCATCGCATCTATCCTCAGCAGGCCATTATGATGCGCCTTCTTTGAGTTGCTCAAGCAAAAGGAAAAGAGTGAAAAAAGCCAACAGCTGAAAAGGAATTAAAGATAGATGGATGGATAGGTGAGCAAGGAAAAAGTAGAAAAAACAAAACACAAATACTTTGGTTGAGCTCCTTAAATTAATTAACACACATCACCTTTGCAAGACCAGCACAGTTTAAGTATTGTCCTGTAAGCCTAATTAATCATGACTTTGGTGTACTGCCAACAGAGAGAGAGGACAACCTCCTTCTGTCTTAAACTCAACAACATTGCTCCACAGCGAACCCACATCCAGGGTTAACACAATTACCAGCATGTCCTCCCAACCATGGATCCAGCATCACACCACAGGCACTGTAATTGGTGTGCCTAGAATTGCAGACAAAAATTAGAAAAGCAGTGGAGGGAAAGAGGTGATTAATTTGCCAGAGGAGGCGGTTGGTGACGATGTAAATCACTGCCTGTCAATGCAATTTAATTCCCCTATTCCGTCGTCCTTGTCTGCGACACCAGACTTGTCCACTGATTGGTTAGTATCAGGTCATAACCAAAGAGTTTATGGAGAACAGGACATGAGATTGACATAGCTTAATTACAAAATAGAAGGGTGATGGACCTGTACAAACCTATGGATATATGAATATGGAGCATTGTGGACCAGGAGGGTGGTGGAAGTCTGTAGAAACAACAGCTGAGTTTATGAAATTTGTGCATTGTTAATCAATTACAATTATATCCATGTGCATAATACAACAGTATATAGATGGCATAAGTTGTATGGTGAGATAGGAATGTAGCCTTTCTTGTTCATGAGGATTAATGAGGAGCAGATTTTATTTGTAAGCTTCAACATGTTTAAAAAAAAAAACAACAACAACAATCTAGCAGTTGACAAAACACATCATCAAAATTCACAATTGTGTTGCTATCTAAACAGTTTCCAGAATTTCATCTTCGGATTCTCCAGGTAACACTCTCGAGGAGACTTTGTAAAGTTAGCATTAAGCAACATAAAATACTGACCACAATCTATAATCCAATCGTTTTTCACTGTTTTATTAGCCAGCTCAGCGACACAGACAACAGAGGCGCTGCTCGTCTTTGTTGCTAAATAATACCCATTCAGCAAGGTTTAGCCACAGGGGTCAAGCATTCAAAGCAAGCTATTCCTGTGGAGCAATTAGCTCTCAGTCACCCCAATGTGAGGTCAAATCTCCTCTGGCTCCTCTGACACTGCTGTTGATCACACCTTGGCAACCACCTCCTGCCAGTTGGCTGGTGCTGTGTTTTTTTAGCATCCACCGTAACAAAATAATTTTATAAGAAAGCAGCTCCCAACTTAACTCAGCGAGAAAGGAAGACATGAAAGTAAAAACTACCTGTGTTTTGTATAATTGTTTTGTTTATTCTCATATATTTAAATGACAGATATTTTAAGAACTCTCGTGTCGTATTGTACCTGGGTAGCAATGCCTCCCAGGCTGCAGGACTCCTTTTGATCTCACCGTTGTGTTGTAATATCTATGAAGCTCATCCTTAAATAGGTTCCTTTTAATAGTATAATGTATTCAGATTATATTCATATTTATTCATAAGATATACTGTGCTCCCACAGAGCTGTACATTCACAGTGTATACAATGAATCATTTACAAAGAGAGAACCCCAAGGCAGCTTCGTGAAACAAGTTAAACTTTCAGTTCCCAGGTAAGACTGTTAGAAATGGTCTTAGGGGGCCACTGGAAGCTGTCAGCCCAAAAAGAGGAGACGGGTGAAATGCAGTTCATGGCTCAATAATATGCTAAAAAGTACTGCAAATAAACATACTGTTTGACTATTATCAGTCCCCTTCAACAGATGAGCAAATCAAGCAAAATCTCTCCAAAGAAGATAGAAAAAGTCCAGAAATTTGAGACCAGATTCAGAACCTTTTTTTTTTCCATTAAATCGGCTAATGACCATTCATGACTATCTGATGTCACTAAATTTCAAACCATATTATATACAAAGTAGTTACAAACAGCTTCATCTGCAGCAGCTGATTTAGTAACGAATTAATTAGCACTGATAATGTTGTCTTAGATAGAGAATATTTTTCCATTAATGCTACCACTGAAAATATGCTTCCACTTAAGATCTTCCTCCTGTAGCAATTTGGATTGTAATGCATTATTATTTTTCTTACTGATCTCTTATTTTCTTTTAGAGAAGTAAGTCAGATCTACCTAGGCAAGAGGCAGATGGAATATAAGTGGCAAAATGCTAAATTTGCATCAAAGTTTTTAACTGAGTCAATTAAGTGACATTTGACACACAGACATAGTTTCAAGCATGGAAACACACCATTACTTATATGTGCCCACAGAAAACATTTAACCCAACCCACACAAACTGAGGCATGTCTGGCATCCTAATGACCTGTGCTCGTGTTTGTGAGGGTGTAAAAGTGTGTTTTGAATTAGGAAGAGGAGAGGCAGAAGATGAACTAACGATGGCTGCTAATAATTACAGATCTGTAGCGTGGAGGAGTTAATGAGGAGCCAAAGCCTCCCATGATGCCCTGGTAATAACGAATGAGAAGTGAGAGAGAAGAGGGGGGTAGAAAGAGGTGGGAGATGTCAGTTTGAGAGGCTGCAATGCCCTTTGGTTTCCCCACACTCTGGGCATGCCAACGAGAGAGGAGCCTTCCCAGAGGAGGCTTGTCTCCACACTAATGAAGATGTGACAGACCTCCAGTCTGCGACTTGCAGAGTATAGGACAGAAGAGGATGGGGAATGAGGAAGAAGACAATGACAGCTCATGTAAAATGAAAGCCCCTGAAAAGGTGAAAGGCCTTCAAAAAGACTGAGACCATGTCAGTATCAAGACTTATTAGACTGATATGTGACACAATTTTTAACCGCGTTTTGAAGTTGCTGGATATTTCACAAAAGCCTGCCTGGATACTGACAATCATGTTAAGATAACCCGCAAGATTAGTCAGGGGGATTATGGATGGCTCAAAGGCAAACAAATGATAAGAATTAGAGGGACTCACCAGAGAGCTGGTGTAGCTGGGATCAGATGTGTCATCCTGTAGGTAGCGCGAAAGGCCAAAGTCGGATACTTTACACACCAAGTTGCTGTTGACAAGAATGTTGCGTGCGGCCAGGTCACGATGAACGTAATTCATTTCAGAGAGATATTTCATCCCTGCTGAGATCCCACGCATCATTCCCACCAACTGGATAACTGTAAACTGCCCATCGTTTTGCTGGAGGACAGGCAGGGAAACAAATAAAAACGGTCATTAAGATGCTATCTTTGCCATAATTACCGTTAATGAGCATAGCTGTAGGGATATAGACATTGAAGTGAACAGTAACACAAATGCTTCACTAGAAATGAACAAATTGAGATGGTTCTTGCTCAAAATGGTTCCCATGTTGGGCCAAATTTTTAGATTTGGAATTATTTTCAAAACTATGAAATATAAACTGAATCATTTATCAAGTGCATGCTATTGTCTGATGTCATCTGAAATCAACATGAAGTACTTTCAAATTTATTTGGTGTCAAGGCTGCTCACTGAAACGTGTGCATTGAAAACACTTGGATAATATCTGCTATTATTCCATTTCCTACAATAACAGATAAACACCTTTTGAGCAGGCTGTTGGGTTTGCAATTACATTTTTTTTATCTTAGTAAGACTTTGCAAAATCAATATCCTGTTTTTTTTATCTTGCAAGTGTAATTCTTTTTATGTCTTGAAGATAAGTTTACTTCTATTTGATGGGAAAATAAGTCCAAAAAGCCAATATTATTCATTGTAGCTGTAAAAGCACTGTTGCATTGTGGCATGCTGGCATCCATCTCGCTAACATCCATACATGGTGCCCTTACCCCTGTGTGAATGCTCTCAAGAGCAAGCTTTGAACCCTTGAAACACAGTAACAAATAAGAGGGTAAGAGAGATCGATGGAAACACAAGTCGGATGTGGCGGTTAGCAAAGCCAACTTCAAAGAGCCCATTTAAACCCACCCTAGATCAAAGTGGAATAGAAGTGCAATCCATGAGATTGAAGAAGGGAAAAAACGAGCTGAATATTGATTAAGCTATATGTCTACTCAATCCTGACTGCAAAAGAAAGAATGAAGAGTCCATTAATAGCTCTGAGCATTAATAGAGAAGTTAGAGGCCGATAAGTCCAGCTAGTGCGGAAAATTTCAAATTAAGAATGATTGAAATCATGTTCATTGGCAGTGAGTATATTCTCAGTTGGTATTGGATAGATTAAGACGGCTCATTCCAATTTGTATTAGGAATATTTCTAACTGTCAACTCCTTTAATCGTTTGAGGATTTACTTCAGATTAAGATTTCTATGCTATTATGCTAAATTTCTATTCAGTTCCCACACTTAAGTTTCACAGAAATCACTTACCCTGAGGAAAGAGTCAAGGGCACCATTCTCCATAAACTCTGTCAGGATCATGACCGGACGGCTCTTTGTGACTACGCCCTCCAGACGTATAATGTTTGGATGGTCAAACTGGCCCATGATTGATGCCTCAGATAGGAAGTCTCGCCTCTGCTTCTCCACATAGCCAGCCTTCAGGGTCTTGATGGCGACATAGATCTCCCTCTTTCCAGGAAGCTTCAAACGGCCTTTATATACTTCCCCAAATTCACCTGGGTGGAAACAGGGTACAGTGGCTTTTCTGTCAAAACCAATAACTGAGCTACTTTATCAGATCTGAATCTCCCTATTTGTGAGATAGCAAAGATGAGCTGAACCTAGAGTAGCAGAGTAGCTCTTAATGATGTCTACATCAAGCATGCTGACTGTTGTCCTACACTCTGCTATTGTTGTTCTGCTGGTGATATTTCAACAGTGTGGCTCCACAGACTCACAGTAGTTGTCTATCCTTAGACTGCCAAGCTCCTTCATATTCCCTAATCAAAGAATAACAGCCAAGCATTATCTGGTAAATATCTCAAACCCGTGTGATTAATTATCACCACCTTGGTGTCCTGCAGAGACACCACACAGTAAAATCAACAAAAAATGGAAATTTTTAATTAGTTTGCCCCTTGGATCCTTAACCCTTTCCTACCTCTGGCACTTTCTCACACCTATACTTTTCTGATTAGGTCAGGGTCTAGTAATTATTCCGTGCCTATACAGTACTATTATTTCAGCATTTCTGTGCAGAAACACACCATGTGCTTTTGGTTGCAAAAAGGCTGCTTCCAGTCACGAAGAAAAGCACATGTTCAAGACACATGGACTTGCTGAGTAGAAGCTATTTGAGTTGCCTCAAAGCTCTTGATTACCTGTTTATGATTTTTAATAGATATTTTAAAATTCATTCAGAAACAAGGACAGACGCACGACTTGCCTGCCAATTTTGTAATATAAAGTTAATGAAAAGGTTTGATGCGAGATAGAACCTGTTCATGTTCAAACCAATAAAGTAGGATCCTAAAACAGAGGCAGATAGGGAATAGGCTGAACGGCTTGAGTTATTTCTAATACCTTTAGGTCCCTGGGTACCTGCCCTATATACTGCTGGTGTACTTGACATACCCCCTTCACATGTTCCCATCTCATGTCTCTGCCAAAAGGGTTGGGTTTATGACCTTGAAGACTCAGGTTAAACTTAATTGCATACAGATGCGTACGTACAACATAGAAATGTACACACACGAAAAAAAAAGAAAATCCACATTCATCTTGTAAGCAGAAATATACAAAGACACAGATTGCTGCATGTCTCATATCAACCATACCTGCACCAATGACTTCCTCTATCTTGACGGTGGAGACGTCGATTTCCTTGGCAAATTCTCGCACAGCTTCATTGGGGTCCTCGTAGGTGAAGGGGTCAATGTAGATTTTCATTCCCGGCGAGCCTGAGAAGTGGGTCGGGCAGCCCAGTGGGGAGGGGCAGTTAGACATGTCGGCTCGCAAAGAGAGTTCTAGAACAACCAAAGTGCTAAATGAGCTTCTCAGAAAAGGATGCCAGTCATTTTGTTTTGGGTAATATGTGAACACCTGACTACTCTGATCATCCATAAAGTTGTAGTTAAAGTAACAGGGTGACAGAGTTACTACAGACTATTCACAGAGGTAAATGATCCAGACTCCCTCTTCCTTGTGGTCCTCATCAGACACAGACCAGAGCATGACAAATGTAAGTGAAAACTTCACATGCATTTATGTGGCAGATTACAGGAACAGCATCAGTTGAATGTACAGACAGGCAGTTTTGATTTTATTACTTCAAACCACACTGGGGAAAAACAGATAGTAAAAAATGAAGGAAAAGGGTAGAGATGTTAATAGAAAGAAAGTGTTGATTTTTTTTCTGTCCCCTTTCCCCTTAGCGATATCTGCTCTTTGATCAGGGTGGGAACCAGTTTTCCTGCAGACTTTGCATAAGGAGCTCATAAAGAGATAAAGCCACTGTGATAAACAAGTTTTTTTATGCAACTCTGCAATAGTCAAGCTGAGTTCACAGACCAAAGAATTCAATGAATGGAGTATAGGCTTTCTGTGTCGATGTGTCGGGTGGGGGTAAAACACTTGTAAACAAATTAAATATGCTGCAACGAAATGGGCAGCGAGCAACCAGACATCAAATCATCATCTTTACGGTGACATCGAAGGGCAGCTGGCTTTTTCAGAGCTGTTTAATCCAAACTGAGGTGGTGATGATTGGAATGCACCCAACTCCATCAAGTCAGTTTTGTGAGAAGTCATTTGCATAAGCTAGGCAGAATAAGCGAAGAGTCTCATGAGACAGAGCAAAGACAGATTTTAGCCTTGCGATCAAAAGGCCTTACCTTGCTCTTACTCGGGAAGCTGATTCTAGTTACAACACTAATTGCCTTGAACCCAGTTTGGGTGAGCATAATTGATAATTAGACATTCCAAACACACTGATTTCAAGGTAACCTGCTAGTGACTTTAAAACTTTACCTTCGCTTACCAAACAACAAGGATATGGGAGCACATCTTTCAGAATCTCGGGTTCATATGTGCATGTCTCCAAATAAATACACACCCACTATTTTCTATTTCACAATTCAGAGACTATTTTCATGTATAATTTAAAATGCAAACAGTTTATGTCTTGCCTTCCCTGTTGTACAGTCCTGGTTAACTGGATACATCTTTTTATCACTTGTTAAAAATATATAAATAAATACATTTTTAAAAGACTACCACTTTAATATTTTATATGGCCTTCACGTAAGTGTATCAAGCAAATGTATCTGAACGCCATTTCTATATTTCACCAACAAATAAAACCACTTTGTTGGGAGATGAGTCACGTTAGCCACAATGACTCATACTAAAGGAGCTAAATTATTTATTTTCTAAAAAGATAGATCAGATATGATGCTGGGATATAAAAATGGGTAAATTTGTTATCATTTTGTAGTATTTGTATTACATGAGCTCACCTGAAATTTCCCAATGAAGGCACTCATCTTGTCACAATGTCATGTCTTGCTGGGAGTTTCATGACATTTGTGTGCTACACACATGGCCACAAGCAATTACTCAGCATCAGATGGATGTAATGTTGTTACTGTTTTGTTTAAGTAAAAATCTACTGCACAGTCATTTTCACCAATGTTCATCACCGACATTGCTATCTGTTTTGCTTGTGTATTGAGTGGCCCTAATGTATCCACAAATCAGCCACAGAGTAATGCTTACTGTGATATATTACGGCCATGGGAAAATCAAATTACTGGTCTTACTTAACAGAATTTACATATGGTCTAAAGAGAGACAGCAGAGTCAATAAAAAAATAGTGACATCATAAAAGCTTATCTTTTTGAATACAGGGCCCTCTTTCATACATCAGCCTTTCAGCAAAGGAACGTGATTTTCCCTCATTTATTTTACTTGACAGTGTTTGTAGAGTAATATGGAGGTTCTGTACTATCCTATATTCACGTGATTAAACACTTAGAGGAATCATCATAAAAAATTGCAGGGCCCTGTATCTGTCGGGTGAATTCACTCCTATTTCATGTCAGTCTAAGATGCAGACTAATCTGTTGTGTGTCTCTGTATAGAATGAGTGGAGATTTATTTCTAAACATAGACTAATTATCTGTCGTTTTATGTCAGAAAATCATTTCTCTGACACAATGTAGTGCATTAGTATGGAAATCACAGAGTGGGTATCTAACTTTTGTATTGGATTAAAAGTCACACCGATATTCACTGTGAAATTTATGTTGATTAGTTACGTTGGGGCTGCATCAACTTCCTTTTGGCGAAAAATAAAAATGGGATTAATGCCAGTCTCACACAATTTAAAAGAAAAAAAATCTACTACCTAAAATGATGAACAGCAAGTTCATGACAATATATACATGCTTAAGTTTTCGGTTTATGCTCAAGAACTAATTGAATAAATGTAGTATGCAGCAGCAGGGAAACTGAAATAGGAAAATATAAAGCATCAATGTGGAATCTAACTATAACTAACTCTGTTAAATATGTTTTTCATCCCATTCTTATTAAGTGTAAGCACGAGATGCTAAAGCACAAACAACATCTGCAACAACAAGACAACAAGCCCGGTGTAAAGATTAGTCATTTAGAATGTGTGTAGTCATATGCTGCAAAGCATTAGGGCATAAAGGAAGAACGCATTACTTAGTTATAATGTATGCTAATGAACTCATCCATCAAAGGGAACAGAACCACCGAGAACATTTTCCAGATCAAAGGAATGAGGTTTGAACACTGGCCATACTGGTGATGCAATGGGGGAAACCGAACAAACAAATATAACCCCTTGGTTCAGATTGAGGTGATGGACCTCATGTGTGTGTTCATGTGTGTGTTCCAGTCTGCTGGCTATGATATCACACCTGGGTTTGGTGCAATGTCAAAGGTCTGACATCAAAATAATGGCTATTCAGTTGCACCACCGATTTCACATTTTTCCCGAAGCAGCATCCCTCTGAGGAATGACTGATAGTGAGCATGCATCACGGAACGTGTGTGGCAACATCTGGAGCAGCAGGAAGCTCGGTGAGAGACGGCAACTTGCTTTGGAGGTTCAACCAAAACAATTGGCTGAGTGGTTCTATTTTATTGTTGCACTGAATACTGTCATTACAAAACTGTCAGTCAAATCTTGAGAGAATAGAAGAAAACAATGCACCACTGGGTGGGGATGAAAATGCATCGAGGGTTGGAATTGTGTTTGTTGAAGAACTAAATCTGTGAATAGGATGGCTTATCTCTTTTCGCTTTTGCTGCATCTCCTCTTCAATTTGCCTATGTGGCAGCAGCAGATGCAATGGGCTCTCCTAAACACTGGTGCAACTCTTAGTGGATATCCACACCAGCTTTAATGAGCTTGAAGCTGCCATCCCTGTAGCTGTGACACAAAGTTCCTGTGTTGAAACACTTTGCTGTGTCAGGCTCAACAAAACTCAATCCCCTTGAGTGAGCCCCTTCTCAGACTGCTAGGTTGGCAGTATGTAGGGCTTTCATTTGGGGTACAAAGCCTGTACACATTCTTTTGTGCTTGTGTGTGACTGAGTGTGCCTGAGATTATATGTGTGTCCCTCCAGGCTTCTTCCCCTCATCAGTCGATGCCCGGAAAGTGGTTAAAAATGACTCAATCACAGCCATCATACAAGCCAAAAGAGATGTCAGTCAGTTTGACAGTATACAGGAAGGGAAGTGTCATTTACGGTGCACTCATAGGCTGCACTTACCTGCTGGTAATTTCACTTTTATCTTACCTCCATTTCTTTAATTCAGTCTATACATGTTATATGTGCACATCTTGTAATGCAAGACACATAACAGCAGTAAAGAGGCGAAAGAGGGAAAAAAAATTATATAGATGTTTACGTATTTCTGAACAAAATACATAATAGCACTACAAGAAAACTAGTACCCGCAGATGTTAGATTTTTTTTTCTGTCTGCATCTCAATCAAAACAATTGGTAAAACATAGTAGATATTTGAACTGACCACTGCAGTAGCTTATTATGGCTGTAAAAATGTATATGGACTCACCTCTTCCTGTGCTGTAATGTTGCAACTTGTCACTGTACACAGCCTCCTTGGTGTATGCTCTTTTCCTAAGAGAGCAGTGAGTATTGAGAGAGAGTATAAGATTTGAAAGGAAGGATAAATAAGGTCTCATTCATGTTCATGATTTTTTGTGTGGCCTGAAAATGATACTGATGAAATTGAATCAGTTGCAGCGGTTTAGCAATGGCAAATGAAGTTTATGAAAATGAGCTGATTTTTAATTAGACCTTGATAGGATCTCTCTTCTTTTCATCTGTTTCCTCTGCCTCAGCATCAAAAAGCATGGCCCATTTGATGAACACTTAACTTGCTCAAACTTGCACACTGCACTGCAGAAAATTTGACTTTCATATATCTAAAATGGAGCCAGACAGGAATGTGACAATGTGACAAACTGCTCCAAAATGAGATTGGCTTAACAGGGCAAAGAGGGACTTGTCATGTTCTCGATGGAATACAGAATTCAATTCAATATCTGGCATCTTAGCTTTCCTTTCTGTCAAATCTATTGGTTCATTAAACTTTTTTTTCAGGCTTAAAATGTAAATACATATACTTATATATAGTCCAGCATGGTCTCTTTTATTCAGGCATTGGGGGACAACATACACACCTGTGTCTGTGATCAATTCAACCAGTCACAGTTATTTAGGGTTGTGCTGAAACTGGGATATAGTGATAATGCATCTGTAAAAAGTGTCAAGTCATGCCTGAAAGTAATAGGGAGTGGAATCACCAACATTGTAAATGTATTTTGTGAAAATCTTCACAATTCACTGAAAAACCCAAACCTTTCTCACTGCAAGCTCCAAAATCTCACGCAAAACATAGAATTTCAAGGGTTTAGGATGTAAGCTAAGAGCAGGTGTTCTTTAACTCCTGTCCTTGAGGGCCCATTCCCTGCAGGTTTTCCTTGTTTCTCTGCCTTAATACAACCATTCAAATGAAGCACGGCTCCTCAAAACCTTGTACTTATGTTCTGCACAAGCTTGTTAATGAGTCATTAATTTGGACAAGATAAGTATGAGCAGGGAAACATCAAAGACCTCCAGGACAATGGCCCTCAATAACCAGAAATGGAGAACCCTGGCTCAGAGATAGAAGTCTTACACGTTAATTTTGAAAACACTGCTACTTTCAAGTCTTTCTTTTCTACAACATGATGTTTATTTATTTTGATCAGTTTAATTATTTACGGCCTATTTTGAGTGAAGTGATCATGCAGAGTATGGGTAAGGGTTAGGCTATCTTGTGACTAATTCATTATCTACAAGGCATAATGTATAAATGTCCACACAAAGTAGTCAATTTAAATCCACCACACACTTATAATGTCTGGTCCCAAAAAGTCTAAACCGAACACTCAAAGCTTCATTACAGGAATCTTCAGGACAGATACAGTATGCAAGACAGGCTGGAATCAAACTCCGCATTCAAGCATGCAAGGTTACTTTGAGGGATGTAACCAGAAAGTGCAATGTTAGCAGCAGGAGATATCTGTAGCTACTTCTTCTTTCTCGAGGAAAATAAGCTGAGAGTCTGAAAAGAAGCTTAATTATTTATTTTGACAGGGACAATTGCAGCAATGAAGTCACTAACTGCATAGTGTGCATTATAATAGACAAGAGAAAGAAAAGATCTGCTTACCTGCTGCACACAATTGAGATAGCAATAAGGGAAACAATGAAGACCACTCCGGCTGCTGCTGACCCCGCAATCAGAGGAAGCTGTTCCCTCAGCTCAGACTTGAAGTCATCTGGGTTCCGAAAAGAAAAGAAAGGCATACTCTGATTAGGAAAGCATAAATTGGAAGAAGGAAGAGGCGAGCAGAGTGGTTGGACTGACTCCAGGAAGGATAAAGTACACACATGGATCTCTCTGACTGAAATCCTGTGAGTGTTTGCAAGACCATCTAGCACGTTGTGTTGGATTAACCAGAAGAGGGACAGAAAGTAAAATATTTGTTGGAAACAAGTGGATGCAGAAATGCCCCTTGAAATGTTTCTATGGTGGTATCATAAAGTATTACACTGTAAAACACACATATGGCACAAAAGTGTTAAATTTTCCAATGGATCTGACAGTGGGCTGGTTTGGAGGACAACCTAAATGCCTATCTGAAATTGCTGTTGCAAAATCCTGAGTTATCTTTTTGTGTCCCTGTCTTTCTGAGATTTTTGCACCACCAAAGTGTCAGTTAAAGCACTGCACGATTTTGCATGCTGCAGGGAAATCAGGAGCTTCTGAATCCAATCCCCCGTGCAGAACGGGCCTATTGGATTAAAATGATAACAGAAAAGCTAATGCATCTTCAGGGCAGTTTAAAAGCTGCAATATATCGAGACACTCAATGTGACAGGAATTTCTCACCCTTTTAACTTGTGCATTTATCACAAATGTTTAAAGCAAACAGTGAGAATGCTACACTGTTCAGTTACCTTTTGATGGATATTAGTTGTGAAAGGTTGTATAAATCTTTCCTTTACCCGTATTGAAAGGGAAACTTGTCAGTTTGAAATCACACAACAGCTTTTTTCTACAATAAACTCCAATTACTATTAGTTAGTTCTTAAAGTTTCAATTTATTAGAGAAATGCAGACTTGTAGGACCATCTAATAAACCTCTGTTTCATCACTCTTATCAATCAAAAGCGACAGCAAATGCTCTGATGCTGAGCATGTATGAGTGCTCAGAGGTGTACGAACATGTTTCCAAGAGAAAACAAAGAGGATTATGCATTAAGAAGAAAGCACTGAGAGAAAGGCTGGTGGCATGTTGTCTTTATGAGGTAATGAAGCAGAGGGAGAAAAGACTGGTAAGAGGGGCAGGAGGTGGAGGCGTGGGTGTTATCGTCAACTGTCCTCTAGAGTCTGTCGCTAATTGCCTTGACGAATGTCGTGCTATGGCAACCTGCCAACGAATGAACTGTAAACAGTGTGAGCGAGTGTGAAGTGAAGTGCATGTGAATGCGTGTATGCGCTCATATGAATACCTGTTCGAGGCACTGATCATTTGTGATCATGAGGAAGAGCAGAGGGGCCATGACTGTGCCACCACATCTGCTCTGCTCAGGTAAATAGCCAAAATGATCACCTTCATCATCATTATTATCCCTTCCATCCTGCCCTCCCTCAAGATCATCACCATGTCACACACCCTTATCATCTTTATTAGGAATAATCCAATGTGGAAATGCCAGTGCTGTCTTGGACACATTATGAACGATGGCCACACAGGCATTGTAGAGTAGCCATCTAGAGTAGGGTGCTGCGAATATTCAAAAGTTCAATGCACCCGGACTGAACTGTGTTGGTTGCAGGACCAATTCCACAGCCTGGACGGACTATGAAGAAAGACTATGTCACTCTCTCTGACTCACATCAGTGCATGCAGTGCACTAATGAACATAGTTCCACATCTTTGCCAGTTTACCAGGTGTTGAAGCCCCTCTACAGCCACTTCCCTCGCCAACACCCCCCTACCACCCATGGAAAAAATAGGTAAAAAAAATAAAAAAATAATTTCATCAACTACTAATCACAGCTATGTATTCTGGGATGGCTCTCCAGCAACAGAAGGGATGGGTGAAAAACCAATTAGCTAAGCATTTTGGATCAAGCACAGTTAGTTGCACAAACAAAAGACACTCAGCGTTCTACATATTCAAAACACACACACACACACTCAAACCTGACCGTGAAGGAAATTAATTTTGCTGTAGAAATTGAAGTGCAATCAAATATTGCGTCTCTCCTCTATCTCCCTCCACCAAAAATAATGCAACAACAAATACAAAGAGGCACACAAGTGTTTGAAAGAGGAGGGTGTATGTGTATGTGAAAGAAGAAGAAAAAAAACAAAAACAAGACAGGGCAGGACAGAGAGACGCAGGCAGAGAGAAAGAGAGCTGTTTCCCCTGGCTCTGCAATCCTTACCATCTGTGAGGGTTTGGAAGCACATCTTGCTGCTGTACTTGCCAAAGCCAGCCACAGTCCGTGCCCGCACCTGCACCACGTAGACCGTACCCGGCCGGAGGGCCTCCACTCGTGCGGTATTAGTTTGGCTTCGCAGGATGGTGGAGTTAATCTCAGCATGGTCCTGGAAGGAGCAATGAAAACAGACATCACTTCATCTGAACATGTCACCAGGAAAATATTAAAAGCCTGTGAATATGAGAATTCTTAAATAGCAAAATGATATTCATTGAACACTTAAATAGTGGCAGATTAGTCTGAGGGAAGCTGACTGCATTTGGAAAATATTAAATAAAGCTGAGTAATTTTGTTCCAAACAGTATATTAAGGGAAGGCAGTTTACATATAATTAATTTAACCTTTAAGTGGAGTGGAGTTATCTGATGTATTAAAGTAGATAGACAAGATAAATAAACCCATACTGAGCAGTGAAGCTCACCAGAAGCATGAGTTTTTCAGGCACATTTGAACAGTTAGCGGTTATATTTTGGCCTACTTTTAAATTACTTCGCTGCCAGTTTGAACTTCAAATACATTAAACTGCATGAAGCAAAATGCTGAGTAAAATGCATAAAAACACACGACACAAACAATAGTGTCGCCTATTCAAGCAATAAGACACATACACAATGTGGTAATTAAAGACAATCGGCTCCTGTGATTTACAAAGAGAATTTGCTGCTTCTGTGAAACAAAAAAAACAGCCTGCATATTTGTCTCCTTAGATGTGCTTTGGAGGTAGTTTAATTACCGCAAGAAGTTTGAACATTACATCTTCTTGTGTCACTGTCTGAAGTGTGCTGCTTTTTCAAAACACAGCAGTAGATAACTTCCACCCTCAGGGAGATTTATATATAATTTCTTTATTACAAGAATGCTTTCAGACATTGTTTGTTGCAGCATTCTGTCTAGCTTTTAAGAATTTTGCTTTAAATATCTTTGAGAAATCTATCAGATTTATGCTCATGTATGATTGCAAGCATTTAGTCAGCAGTTTACTAAATGTTTTAGGCACAACAGAACCAGACAGTTTCCACGCTGCAGATTGGCTGGAAGCAGAAGATCTACTCTAGGGGTTCAGTAATGACTTGGGACTGTCACCTTTCCGTAACACAGAGTGAATATGACAGCTGGAAAATAATACTGCACCTCCACTACACCCACTGCTGCAGGCCACTGATGGCTAGACGCTGACAAACTCGATAGAGAGCAGTTAAGAGTGGCGGGGCAGATTCCTTTGTGCTACTGACACAGAGTAAATAGAGAAGGTTGTTTTTGAAGCTTGGTAAAAATGGTTATTACTGGTCTGGTATGTCTTCTGATCCATGTATGAGTGTTCTGATGAGAAAAAGAAAAATCTATGTTGACAGAAGAGTGGAATAGAAGAAAAAAAAGGGCCAAGAAAAAGCAAGGGGGGGGGTGGAGGGGGATGGAAGATGGCAGGAAACGATAAGAAACTCAAGGCAGAGGCAGCCCACACTGAAATCATTATCCAATCAGATTGGTGTAATTGAATCATTCCGGTTGCTCCGTCATTGAGCAGACGAGGTAAACACAGCTATGAAATCTGCCACACACACACACACACACATACACGCACACACTCATAATGATGTGTGCAATCACATTAACTCTTATTGGACACTCTGAGCTTGATGAAGACAAATGTTTGGACTTGGAAAGCATCACACCAACAGGCTTTCGTTCTGTCTGCAAGAGGAAAGTGATATTTATAAATGGAATACTGGATGTAACTCGTTTAAAGGCAGTTTAATCATTCCGAACCCTTTTCTTTAAAGGCGTCACATCTATGTTTTATTCTTGAAAAATCAAAACAAAAAAAACGTCATACTCATGTGACCTGACATATGAGCCACAGCTTGTGTTAGAAAGAGGTGCAGAACACAAGAAGCCCCTTGAGAAATAACCACAGTCACCTTATTCATACGGTCTGAGCCACAGTTGAATGCACATAGACCACTTGGGGTCAAGATTAGCCTATTCCTGCTATTTTCTATCTTAAAACCACACCCCCATCTGTTGCATTTGAATGGAGGACAGGTGAGCAGACAGATGGCAAAACGCCAATGGGTGAGCATCCCTTGGTGGGGGAGCACTAGCTCAGAATGGCCCCTTCATGCTGCCTGTCAAACGGGGATTATGCGACACACACAAACACACACATCTGCCACTTAAAATGAACTGGCATTTGCCACTCTAGCAGGTTTGGGAATAGCCAATAAAAGGCCATGCCAGGAGGGACCTCCAGCTATGAGAGGTCCTCTCCTACTGTCAGTCAAATGGGGATTAGGACAACCACACCCCAACTTACTAAATCAAGACAGAGTTGCAGGTGGGAAGGCAGATGGTGGAACAGCCAATCAAAAGCAATGCCAGGGGTGACAGACAGGAAGCACTGTGGGGAGTTTGGTCTCTCTAGCGTTTAACGAAATCAGAGAGACAACGTTGGCAAGAAGGTTCGTTATGATGACTTTTACCGATAAGAGTTTCAAGTTTCTCCCCCGATTCAAACTTGCTCGGTTGTTAAACAAGTTTACAGTGTTCACATTCAGGATGTCCAACTATAAATAATAATATGTTTACCATTTTCCTCTGTTTGTTGTGCAGGCCATAGGTCTGTTAAGCTAAAGATTCCACAATAAAGAAAGAATTATTTGTTCCCTGAATAGATGCAGCTCCTCAGCCGGTCCTGAAATGCTTTATTTGTACAGAATTACAGTCACTTATTTTTTATTTTTTTAACATTATCTTGAAACTTCTTATTTAACAGCTGCCAGTTAGCTAGTTTAGTATACTAGAATAGGGCTTTGAAGAAGTAGGTAAAGATCTGGAATTGAGTGTTTTAAACACAAAGTGACAAGAGATGAAGCAGCATTTAACGCAATGACTTTTTTTAATGACTATTGTGATGTCAAAAACAGACAAATGGAAATAATGTATAGATATAAATGAAACTCAAATAAACAATATTTGCGCTTTCATTAACTGCTTATAACTAGAGCTAACTAGCTCTTTATATTGGTGGCAAATTGGACCCAAAATTAGTAGTGCCACTAGAAGTACTTGAACAATTATTTGTTAGATCAAATCTGTACACAAAAGTAATGTAGCTGATCTTGCCTGTAGAGTAAATTAAGTCACTCCCATCTAATGTCTTCATCTAATGTCTTCTTAAAAACCAATTAAATCTTCTTAAACTTTGTATTTATTCATTTGATTTATAATGTGATTTAATATACAAACCCAATTTCCAGAGAGTTTGACGAGATTTTTAAATGGCAAAACTTGAATCTGTAATTTATTTGTTTTTGTTACTGATGTACAAAACAAATACATTTTAATATGTTCACTGGACTTACTGTAATAGAGTAGAAATATCAACATTTCCATCCTTTTTCCTCTTAATTCTGTCCATTTAATTTCTTATTCTGACTTATTTATTCTTTTATTTTCTGCATGGTGTGTATCTGTGTGCAAATTTGTCACTCAATCCCACAACCTTTGTTAAGTCCACCAAGAAGTTAAACAGTATGTTATTTCAGACTGTACTATTATATGGTATCCTGGACAACAAAATTAAGCTTCACTTCCATACTTCATGAGAATGTGTGTGTGTGTGTGTGTGCGTGTGTGTGGGGGTGTGCGTGTGCGTGTGTGTGCGTGTGTGTGTGTGTGTGTGTGTGTGTATGTGTTTGGAGGGATTGTTGTTGTGTGCCTGTTTTTGAAAAATGCCAACCACCCAAAATGGACAGCATGGACATTTGGCATAAAGACAAATGTGGTGAGATACCATGTGTCCTCTTCACAGGCTCACACACTTGCATACATGCAAATAAAAGGCAAACACAAAGGCAGAGGGATGAAGCAGATAAGAATATTATACCAATATATTTGCAATTTAAAAATTTGTTCTAATCAGATAATAATATAATATATCATTTCACCACACAACAGAAAAAAAGAACAAGAGGAAACATTTTGATATTTCCTGAATTCAAACAAAGTCGGTTAAAAATAAAAACTGAGAAAAACGGGAAAAAAGCTGTAACTGCAAAGCTGGTGTGTGGGGCATTACTTTGTGAATTTACCTGGACTGACTGTAAGAGTGGCGAGACAAAGAGAAGACAGTTCGAAGGGGGAAGTGTGAATACCCTTGTAAAGGGAGCAGTGCAAAAGTCTCACTTTTTCATAGGTTCCTTTAAAAATCAAAACTTTGTTCTACAAGAAGTGTCTACAAGTGTTGCAGTTTGGTGTTGGCTTTCAGGAAGAAAAAAATAAGAATAACAATTACAAAAATCTGGTCTCTCATTTGAGACATTAAGTTTATGCGAAGCACAAGGTGCCAAAAGTGCAGATGGTGTCCGGATCAATACCTTGCAGATCACAATAACGTGCTGTAAAACTCATAACTCTTGCTGAATTTCTCACAGTATGATATGACTTTGCTGCTGTTTTCCAGAATGGACACACCTGCACAGCTGCTGACACTCACACACAAACACTAGCACAAACTAACACACAGATGCACACAGTGACACCAACAGAGCTATCAGAAACCAGAGACGGTGGCTGCTCTGCTCCAGGCTTAATGGAGGGCCTGACCTTCGCTATGCCAAGTTATTTCCACCCTCCCCGAAATTTCAGGCAAGCCGATGAAAAAGGGTATAAGGGAAAAATGGAGCAAAGGAGAGCATGAGATTCTACTTTTCTCTGCAAACCGTTAACTCATTTAATCTCGCTTCCCAATTTACAAGGTCCTGGGAATGCTTACTTTGTAAAAAGAAAGTAGGTTGAAGGAGGAAAGGAGCCCTCTGTATTCAGCATGTGTATCAAGTGAACTTGCCAGAATGCGGTTGTCTTCAGTCATTATTCCCCTTTATTTATGTACAATTAGGACATCATTTTGCATTTTGAATCATTTTTAGAATGCAATAGCCATATATTGCACCTTGCAAAAATGAAAAAAAAAACAAAACTTTTTTTTGTGAGAAGCATTCATTAAAAAGAAAAACACTGCAGTATATCATAGCTTAGGATATCCTGTCGTGGTGACTGGTGACTGGCATACCTACTTAAAAAATGTCTCTTTTGAAATGTTTAAGAAGAATTACGCTTGAATCAGATACTACAGAGCGATGGCAAGGTTGTGGTTGAAGTAGCAGTTATTTCTTTTATGATTAAATATTACTGCACAGTTTAACAATGATATGCTGCTGAGAATCTATCATTGTAAATGGGTGCATGAAGCTTTGTGTGTGATGGAGAGCAGAAAGCCAGCTCTCTGCTGTGCTTAAAGAGGCTCTATGCAAGTCTCTATACAGCATTATCATTGTCATAAAGCAGCTTGGAAGTAATTATTTTGCTTGACTGACCTGTTCTGATGAAAAAGCGGACATTTCCTCCTCAATCGGGTCTCCCCCTACCAGAAACGGCGCTTGCAGTTTAGCCCA